>CAUYLG010065405.1:0-45371 GCA_963573385.1 Cacajao melanocephalus | reverse complement strand
CCTTCCTGTCTCCATTGTTAAGCACAATTATTGGCATAAAAGAGGTTTTTAATACCCATTTTTAGACTGCATTCTAGCCTGGGCAATAGAACAAGAATCCCGTTCTCTCTCCCTCTTTCTCTTCTTCTTTCTTTCTCTCTTTCATTGTTTTCTTTTCTTTCTTTCACTCTTTCTTTCTTTCTTCTTTTCTCTCTTTTTCTTTCTTTCAAAAAAAATAGAAAATATTAATCATGTTCAGTAATTAAGAAAAAATAAATAGCTAATACGAAATGAACCCAAATCGTTATTCATCTGTTTTGGAAGGAAGAAATGTACTGTATATGCGCAAACACTCCCAGGCATGCTCTAATTCACCCCCTTACATGACTGATATTTTATTCTATCTTGGTTTAGTTCAGCCAACTGTAATTATGAGCAAATGCTGAGAGTTGAGAAATGAATTGGATATTTGTCAAGCACCCACAAAGTTCATGGTACCATATGAGGCTCTCAGAACACAGTGTACAGAAGAGCCAGTCTTCTTAAGGAGTTCATAATCTAAGAAGAAAGGAAACAGAAACACACAATTATAGTAACTGCAAAATGAATAGGTCAGAGACTGCATTTGTAAATTAGAGAATGGATTGAATAAATTTGGGTCCTACCTAAACACTGGTTTGCAAGAAAGCATATAAAAAAGGAAGTAAATAAGCCAACTGAGAGCATTGCTCATTCAATTTAATTTTTTTATTGAAGTAAAATTTACTTATAGTCAAATGCATAGATCTTAGGTATACAAGTCAATGAGTTTTAACAAATGCATATATATGTAACAATATATGATACTCTGGTTTCTCTTCAGAATGAACAAATCTTTCACCTTTTACAATATATCATTTAGGATATAGAATATTTCCATCACCCTAGAAAGTTTGTAAACGTCTATAGGATCTATATAGTGATATCCCTCTTTCATTCCTGGTTTTAGTAGTTTTGTGTTTTCTCTCTTTTTGTCTTGGTCAGTTAACTTTATTACTCCTTTCAAAAAAAAACAGCTCTTAACTGTTACTCTTCATTTTTTGTACATTTTCTACTTTCTTGATTTCTGCTCTTTATTATTTTCTTATACTTTTTTGCCTTTTTTTTTTTTTTTTTTTTAGCTTTTTAAAGTAGAGACTGAGATCATTGATTTAAGACCTTTCCCATTGTCTTTTTTTTCTTTTGAGATGGGGTCTCTGTGTTGCCCAGGCTGGTCTTGAACACCTGGCTTCAAGCAATCCTGAACCCCTAGCCTCAAGTGATCCCCTGCCTCAACTTTCCAAAATGTTGAGATTACAGTCATGATCCACTGTGCCCAGCCTAATATTTGCCTTTTAATTGGGTGTTTAATCTATTTATAGTGATTGTAATTATTGATATTATTGGGATTGAGTTTACTATCTTGCTTTTAGTTTTATGTATATCCCATCTGTCATTTCTTCTCATTATATGTTTTCTTTTTCTTTTGGCATAATCAAATATTTTTAAGACTACATTTCAATTCTTCTACTGGACTTCTAGCTATATAGCTTTGAATTGTTTTAAGTAGTTGCTCAGGGGATTATATGTACCTGAAACCTACTCGAGTCTAATTGGGGCTAATATTGTACACATAAAATGTAACAGAGTAAAATTGTATTCCTATCTCTTCATATTTTGTGCCATTTTTGTGATATACTTCATTGCTACATATGTAATAAATTCCATTATGTAATGTTACTATTTTTGCCTTAAATAATTTTTAAGAAACTAAGCAGTCTAATGTGTATGATTGGAATTCCAGAAACAGAGAAGAAAATGAAGAGAACAGAAAATACATTTGAAGAAACAATTGCCAAAAATTCCTAAATTTTGTGAAAAACATATACAGATTGAGCATCCAAATCTGAAAATCTGAAATCCATATATTACTCCAAAAATCCAGGTCTTTTTGAGTATTGACATGATGTTCAAAGGAAACGGTCATTGGAGCATTTTGGATTTCAGATTTTTGGACTTGGGATGCTCACTTGATACGTACAATGCAAATATTTCAAAATCAAACACACACACACACACACACACACACACACACACAAAGCCCAAAGTACTTTTGAGTCCAAGCTGGGGTTCACTCAGCACACCCCAAGTACATCAAAGTCAAACTGCTAAAAAACAAAAATAAGCAAAATTCTTAAGGCAGCCTGAGAAAAAGACATATATTACATACAGGAGAATAATGAAAAGAAAGATAGTTAAATTCTCATTAGAAAAAATGGAGATGAGAAGAAATGAACACCTCTTTAAATGCTAAAAATAAACAAGAAAAGGCTTTTAACACAGCATTCTAAATGCAGCAAAAATACCTTTCAAAATTAAGAGTGAAAGTCTTGTTTCCCGTATTCATGGAGTGAAGAGTTCAAGGAAATACTTCCACAGAGAACAGTTATGAAATCTGAACACACACACACACAAAAAGGAATCTGAACACAATATTGTTTAAAAAATCAACTACTTAAAGGCATTTAAAAGTGACCAGAAGCAGTCAGAAACCAGAAGTGAGTTTACACTTGAAATTCCACTTTGGAAATGGGTCAGAATTGCGAATTTGTGATGGTTTTGCCTTAGGATGTTTCCCCAAACTCCTTATCTCCAGAAGCAGAACAGAGTTCTTTCAGGGATGAAAGAGCAATGGAAATTTATAACTCTTCAAGTGCAAGAGTGTCAAAATCTGTGTATGCTCTATAAATCTTTCCATATCCCTGATTAATCATTAAGAGTGCATGGGAGAAACTGATGAGACTATTATCATCCCATGTTTTAGCCCAAGCAAGTTAACTGCCTGTTAAAATAAAAAACCAACAATCATCAGAAGAACATAAGAATGTCCAGTGTTACTACAATGTATCACCTACAATATTCAGTTTTCAACCAAAAGTTACTAATCATGCAAAGAAACAGGAAAGCATGACCCATACACAGAATGAAAGGAAATCAGCAGACAGTGACTCCAAGTGCTGTATGTCAGGAGTCCCCAACTCCTGGGCCGTGGACCAATACCAGTCTGTGGCCTGATAGGAACCCGACCACACAGCAGGAAGTAAGCTATGGGTCAGTGAGCATTACCACCTGAGCTGGGCCTCCTGTCAGATCAGCAGTGGTATTAGACACTCATTGGAGGATGAAACCTATTGTGAACTGTGCATGCAAGGCATCTAGGTTGTGCTCCTTATTAGAATCTAACTAATGCCTGATGATCTGAGGTGGAATAGTTTCATCACAAAACCATCCCCCGCCCCCATGCAAAATTTGTTTTCAACAGAACCCATCCCTGGTGCCAAAAAGTCTGCGGACTTCTGCTGAATACAGAAGTCAAAGATTTCAAAGCAGCTATTATAAAGAATTAAAATGTGTCCAAAGAATTAAAGAGAAATTTTGTCTCAATATATGAACAGATAGAGAATCTCAACACATAGTGGAAATTATTTTCTAAAAAGAACAAAGGGAAATTCTAGAGTGAAAAGTAAAGTGATAGAAATAAAAAGTTCACTACATGGACTCAACATCTCATTTGAGATGTCAGTAAAAGGGGCAGTGAACTAAAAAGAGATCAAAATAAACTATCCAACATGAAGAACAAAGAGTAGCAAGACTGAACCATTTCAGAAACCTGTGACAAAAGGTAAATGTGGTATCAGAATACAAGAGGTGAGAGGAAGGAACAGGAAAAATATCTGATGAATAATGAATGAAAATTTCCCAAATTTGGTGAAAAATATTAACTTATAAATCTAATAAGCTCAACAAAACCCAAGCAGGATAAATACAAAGAAAACCACAGCTAGTCAGCACATTGGACTCAAACTGCTAAAAATCAAAGACAAAGAAAAACCCTAACAGCGTATCTTTTGTCTGGTTTTCTTATTGCATGTGGTAGAAAAGAAAATCCAAGACCAATCACTTTGGTAATGGTTGGAAATAAAAATCCCATACATTCCTTTTAAATCTGGCTCTCAAAAGACCTACTGATTACCTTGTACTCATTATATTTCCATTTCTGTTCTGTTTTATGTGTACCATCACCTACTTTTAAGATTGTTCTGTGCATCCTGTGACAACTACTCCTTTGAACCTATCTATATCAGTCAGCTCAAGCTGCTATAACAAAATACCATAGATTGGATGGCTTAAACAACAGCTGTTTATTTCTCACAGTTCTGGAGGCTGGGAAGTCCAAGATCACCATGCTGGAAATTCACTTCCTAGTGAGGTTCCTCCTTCTGACTTGTAGCTGCCTACCTTCTTGCTGTGTCCGCACATGACAGAGAGAGAAAAGAGCTCTGCTCTCTCTTCCTCTTCTTATAAGGACACTAATCTCATAATGAAGGCTCTACCCTCATGATCTAATCCAAACCTAAATATCTGCCAAAAGCCCCACCTCCAAATACCATCACATTGAGGGGTTAAGGCTACCACACAAGAATTTGGGCAGGGTGGAACACAAACACTTAATCCATAACAATCTCACTGGTCCTTTTAAAGCAATGAAAGCAATCTGAATTGTTCAGTAACTTTTGACAGAGTTTTGGTTAAGCCCTTAGCATTAAAAGAATAAACAAACCCTTGGATTTGTAAGGTAAAGCAAACATTTGAGCAACAAGATACATTCAAGGATTTCAGTTTAGGAAGAGTGATGGAAGAAATGATGCTGTCTAACTCACTGCTTTTAAGCAGTTGTTAAACATTCCAGAATGGTTCTTCATCTGAACCTTTCCTTTCCTTCTGTTAACTCCTTCTGAGTCACTGCTTTGGGGATGGAATAAGAATACAGTTTAACATATTGTTCAAATAGCCATAGGAGGAGAGAGATATAGAATATTCTATGCCCTTCTGCCCTTTTTGAACCTTAGGGTGTTAGACTGCGTTGGCATCTTTTTAACCCATAGGCCTCATTGACATGGCACTTTTCAATCTATTTCTCCTTTACTTAGCAGAAAAGACTCTTCTCTTAGCAAGGGCCAAATGCTAGCACAAAATAAACTTACTTAATTGAACTTGTCCTTTTATTTCCAAGACTGATTTAATTGTGGTAGCCATGCCAGGCGCAGTAACTCATGCCTGTAATGCCAGTACTTCAGGAGGTCGAGCCAAGTGGATCACCTGAGGTCAGGAGTTCAAGACCAGCCTGACCAACATGATGAAACCCTGTCTCTACTAAAAAATATCAAAATTAGCCGAGCATGGAGGGGGGTGCCTATAATCCCAGCTACTTGGGAGGCTGAGGCAGAAGAATCACTTAAACCCAGGAGGCAGAGGTTGCAGTGTGCTGAGATCACACCACTGCACTCCAGCCTAGGCAACAGGGCAAGACTCTGTCTAAAAAAAAAAAAAAAATTGTGGTAGCCCAGGCTGACACATGAACAAAATTGAAGTGATTCAAACCTGGAAATAAATTGCACCCATTTACTGAACTTGAATACTACATTTTAGCTGCACTTCAGATAAATTTAAAAGATTTTCAAAGTACTTTACCACTTCAAATTGGAAGTGAATGTGTAGCTATTTTTTATAAAACTACTGAGTAAATTTGGACATGAAAATATTCTCCAAAATATCCTAAAGTGAAGTAATACTCATATGGTGGAGTTTCTGTTCCTTGAGAAGTGAAGGCAGTGTTTTTACTTTGGATAGATGGAATATCTCTTGGAAGAATGGACGTTCTGTTTTTGCTTTTTAAAGAAATTACCCCCTTTAACATAGGGACGAATGGCCTGCTATGAGGGAAGAATAATGGTGGAAAAATCAAGGGAAAGAGCCATGTCGGAACTCCTTCAGGCTAGCCACAGTAGGATGGCATTCCCCTAGAGCATAGTCAGCACATTTCAACAGAACCACTCTCTGGTCTGAGTTTGGTGGCTTTCGTTTTCATTTGTAATTCTAATCACATTTTTATTTGTTCGGCACTTTCTTCTTGGCACCTCCTAATTATTGACACAAGAGACAAATTGGTCAAACTTCTGGCTAAAATTGGGATGCTTTGTACCTGAGCATCCCAAAGATAAACTTTGTGTTTGTCTTTTACTGCCTAGAGGTATAAGACTCTATCCAAAATTGGGCAAGCGAGATGTTTAAGATGCAAAGGGTGGAAATGGAATTTTCCAACCCTTGAAATGCACAAGAGAACAAAAAACATGTATCCTTGTACTTTTCGTTTAGGCTCATTTATTTTTCTTAATACATCTTACCCATTTGAAATATGAGGAGAAAATTGCTTTACTTTGGATCTCTGTAAATTTCAAACTTCTTTAACTGTAATACAGAGAAAATCTGACAACTGGTCCAGATGGTTAACTGTCTGTCAATCTGATTTTGCTCTCCATGTTGAAACAAACTTGACAAGCTTGTCAGGAGACCAGTAGCCTCCTCAGCTTGTCTCCACCTTCTCACCTGTCCAAGTGTTTGGATCTACCCTAACACCCCAAATTCTACACATTAGTTTTTTTCTCGTCTCCCTAGCCAGAGTGTGGAGAAAAAGACTTATATCCTACATCTTGTTCTAAGAGGCCTGACCACATGCTCACCTAGAGGATAAAGCATGCTCAAAGCCTGTCTGTTAACTACGCTGTATAAAAGGAACCAAATAGCATTTTTAGATTAAACTCAGGAAATTATTTAGTGCTTGAATCTAGAGCATGTGCCTCTAGGTTCATTGAGCCAATACTTGGGTAAATGAGAGAAAATTTGCATTTTTAGGTTAGAGAAGAGTGGTTTTTGTTATATGAAGGTTTTTCAAGATTCTGGCCAGGCATGGTGGCTCATCCTTGTAATCCCAGCACTTTGGGAGGACAAGGCAGGCAGATCACAAGGTCAGGACATAGTGACCATTCTGGCCAACATGGTAAAACCCCTCTCTACTAAAATGCAAAAAATGAGCCCAATGTGGTAGTGCATGCCTGTAGTCCCATTTACTAGGGAGGCTGAGGCAGGGGAATCGCTTGAACCCAGGAGGTGGAGGTTGCAGTGAGCTAAGATCATGCCACTTCACTCCAGCCTAGTGAAAAACCAATACTGCAACTCAAAAAAAAAAAAAAAAAAAAAAAGAAAGAAAAGAAAAGCTTCTGCATGGAGGTCAGAATTTCTATGAACTGTTAAATTTCACTTCCGAAGTAAATCCGTCTCCCCAAGAAGTATATAAATAGGTTACCCCAAGGATCAGGCCCACGTTTCATAGCTACTTACAGGATCTGAGTCTACACAGTCAAGCAACATGGAGTGCATGGCAGCAATGTAAACAGCTGCTATAAATCCTTCAGGACAGCTGAGAGATCCACAGACTATCACACAATTCAGTTTTCATTTTGTGAGAAATCTGTTTATAGTGAGAGAGGAATGGCTGGAAAAAGTCTTCAAAATTGGCTTGATCCAGTGGTTTCCAAACCTGAGTAATTATAAACATTATCTGGGAGTTTGTGAAAATGCTGATTTCTAAGTCTCACCTCATCTACTTGAGTCAGCAAGTAGAGCTCTGATATTTATGTCATTTTAAAAGCTCCCTGGGGCTGGACGAGGTGGCTCATGTCTGTAATCCCAGCAGTTTAGGAGGCTGAGGCAGGTGGATTGTTTGAGCCCAGGAGTTCAAGACAAGCCTGAACAACATGGTGAAACCCTGTCTCTACAAAAACTACAAAAATTAGCCAGGTGTTGAGGCACATACCTGTAGTCCCAGCTACTCAGGAGGCTGAGGCAAGAGGATGGCTTGAGCCCAGGAGTCAGAAGTTGTAGTGAGCAGCAATCACCCCACTACACTCCAGCCTGAGTGGAAGACTGAAACTCTGTCTCAGAATAAAATAACAACAACAAAACTTCCTAGGTGACCAGTGGGCAGCTAGGTTTTGGGGATCTACGATTTTCTCATTTATTCTTCTTTAGAATAAAATAATTATTAAATTACAATGATAATATATCACTTTATAGATGAGTATCTACATAACTTAGTGGTTTTGCATAATGACCAAAATAATGTTGGCAAAGTCAGAAAAGTTTTCCTGGAGTTATTCATGGATTCATGGCTGTGCCCAAAGCCAGCCTGATTCTGGAGGGCTTTCTCTGCTTAGTTGCCCTTCCCCTCACCACCATCCCCTTCATCTGAAAAAAATTACTCTTATTCCCCAATAAAATCTGTATTGTTATTTGTTAGATTATACAAACAGTGTATGCATGGCAAAAAATAAAATAAAATAAACAACTCAAAGTAAAGGAAACAAAAGGTATGAATTATTTCAAACTCTATCATATTTAGGTAACTCCCATTCATTTGGGACCCATTCTTTCATAAAAATCTTTACGCATATGTATAAATGTATAGTTTCTCTCTCTCTCTCTCTCTCTCTCTCTCTCTCTATATATATATATATATATATATATATATATATATATAAATGGAGTCTCTCTGTCACCCAAGCTGGAGTACAGTAGCACGATCTCAGCTCACTGAAACCTCTGCCTCTCAGGTTCAAGCAATTCTCCTGTCTCATCCTCCCAAGTAGCTGGGATTGCAGGCGCCCACCACTATGCCTGGCTAATTTTTATATTTTTAGTAGAGATGGGGTTTCACCATGTTGGCCAGGCTGGTCTTGAACTCCTGGATTCAAGTGATTGCCTCAGCCTCTCAAACTGTTGGGATTACAGGCACAAGCCACCATGCTCAGCCTAAATATATATTTATGTAACTGTTGTAGATTAGATTATTAATCAGAAATATCAACCCCATCCCCTATCCCCACATCCATGAGTAGAGTGTACTTCCCTATCCCTTGACTTTGTCACTTGCTTTGGCCAATGAAAGAGGAAATTGACAATGTCCTAGTTTCATAGATGTCCCTCATGTTTCCACTTGACATTTTGAGTTTCTGCCATTCCATGAGAAGAGCCCACCAAGACAGCCTGCCGATACCAGGAAGAGAATGAGAGCCACATCCAGCAAAGCCTTCCCTGCAGGCCCAGCCAAACTTCCACTGATGTGGAAGCTAACTAAATATATATTGTTCGATGGCACTGAGAGTCTGCAAATCTTTGTGACATAATACCTAGGCAACAAAGAAACTTTTTTTTTTTGAGGCAGAGTCTCACTCTGTCACCCAGGCTGGAGTACAGTGGTATAATCTCAGCTCACTGCAGCCTTTGCCTCCTGGATTGAAGTGATTCTTCTGCTTCAGGCTCCCAAGTAGCTGGAATTACAGGCATGCACCACCATGTCTGGCTAATTTTTTATATTTTTAGTGGAAACGGGGTTTCACCATATTGGCCAGGCTGGTCTCAAACTCCTGACCTCAGGTGATTCGCCCAACTCAGCCCCCCAAAGTGCTGGAATTACAGGCATGAGCCACCACACCCAGCCAAAAAAACTTCTTAAAAATCATAAATTGCATTATATTATTCATGCATACATGGTTGTGTTGCATGAATATCATATTTTTGTAAGTTTTTGTGGTTGATTTTTATTTGCTTGCTACATCTTTCCCATTCTCCTTACCATAACCTCCCCTCCAATCCACATGTAGCCAATGTTACCAATCTAGATTATATCTTCCCATGCTTTTAACCATAGTCATACGGCCACACACAAACATAGAAACACCTACATAAAGGAAGGTCATCATTGTTTGTTTTATGAAAATAGAATAATATAATAATTATGATGTCATGAAAGACAAGTATGATCAGATACCTATACATATATACATGCATATATGTATCTATATATGTATGATACACATACATATGTATACACATATACATACATACATACATATGATGGAGGGATACAGACCTCTCTCAGGGTGAAAAAACGCTTTCTTGAGGGACTGATACTTAAGCTGAGCCATAAGGATGGTGTTATGTGCTAAATTGTGTCCTCCAAAAATTCATAAATTGAGATTCTGACCTCCATTTGCTCAGAATGTGACTGTTTTTGGAGACAGTGTCTTTAAAGAGGTAATCAAGTTAAAATGAGTTCATTTGGGTGGGCCCTAATCTAATAAGACTGGTGTCCTTATAGGAAGAGGAAATTTGGACAAACACAGAGAGAAGACCATGTGAAGACCCAGAGAGAAGATGGCCACCTATAAGCCAAAGAGAGAAGAAACCAACCCTGCTGACACCTTGGTCTCAGACTTCTAGCCTCTAGATTGTGAGAAAATGGATTTCTGTTGTTCAAGCCATCTAGTCAATGGCACTTTATTACGGCAGCCCTAGGAAACTAATATAGACAGATAGGAGTTTTCCACTACAGGGAGATAAGGAGAAGGGTATGTACACGTTGCTAGTGGAAATGGGCATTTTAACAGCGTTTTTTGATAGCAATTTGGCAATAGCTATGAAAAATTTGTTTCTAGTTCTTTTGTCACTAAGATGCAATTTTAAAAACACTTATATATTTATCCTCAGTTGCTGAACGGGCTTTTATTTCTATGAACAGATTCCCAAGAGTGAAATTGCTGGCATGAGATCTTGTTTAAAAAAAAATGCTTTTCTTGTGGGTTTCCCCAGAGTCCTGTTGTTCCTATGATTATACTATAAAACTGCTGATCTCAGAATACTTCATTTCCTAAAGCTCAAGCTGTATATTAAGTATAAAAATCAGTTCGAAAAATCACTCTCAACAAAATAAGAGGTAGCAAAATTCTATAACTATGCAGATTATATAAGTTTTCTATTACTTCATAAAAATTACACAAACTTATGGGCTTAAAACAACACACATTCATTATTTCCGTAATAATAAGTCTGGAGTAAATCTGGAGTCTAGGAAGGGCTTAGCTAGGTCCTCCTCAAGGCCGCAATCAAGGTGTTCTCTGGGCTGTGTTCTCATCTGGAGGCTCAACTAGGGGAATCATTCATGTGGTTGGCAGAATTCATTTATTTGCAGTTGTAAGGCTGAGGGTCCAGCTTCTTGCTGGCTGGAGGCTTGAGGTAATCTACATGACCTTATCATATAGGTTTCCCCAATATGCCATTTACTTCATCAAGCTAGCAAGGAGAGTCTGTAAAGTGAGTCTGTTAGCAAGACAGAGACTTACATAACATAATCACAGAAGTGACATCCCATCACCTTGTCATATTCTACTGGTTAAAAGTAAGTCACAAGTCCTGTCTATGTTCACAGGAAGGGGATTACACAAAGACATGAATACTAGAAGGCAGAGATCATGAGGGCCACCTTACCGTCTGTCTGCCACACAGATTTAAAACCTTCCTTGTCTGTGGCTAGGTGTGGTAGTTCATGCCCATAATCCCAGCACTTGTGGAGGCCGAGGCAGATGGATCACCTGATGTCAGGAGTTCGAGACCAGCCTGGCCAACACAGTGAAACCTCATCTCTACTAAAAGTACAAAAATTAGCCTGGCATGGCAGTGCATATCTATAATCCCAGCTACTTGGGAGGCTGAGGCAGGAGAATCATTTGAAGCAGGGAGGTGGAGGTTGCAGTGAGCCAAGACTATGCCACTCCAGCCTGGGTTACAGAGTGAGACTCTGTCTCAAAATAAATAAATAAAATGAAATAAAATCTTCCAACTGGGTGTGGTGGCTCATGCCTGTAATCCCAACACTTTGGGAGGCCAAGGCAGGTGGATCACTTGAGGCCAGGAGTATGAGGCCAGCCTGGCCAACATGGCGAAACCCCATCTCTACTAAAAATATAACAATTATCCAGTTGTGGTGGTGGGTGCCTGTAATCCCAGCTACTTGGGAGACTGAGGCAGGAGAATCACTTGAACCCAGGAGGCAGAGGTTGCAGTGAGCTGAGATCATGCCACTGCACTCCAGACTGGGCAACAGAGACAGACTCTGTCTCAAAAAAAAAAAAAAAAAGTCCTTGTCTGTGAATGAAAAAAAAATATATATATATATATACATGTATATATGTATATATTGTATTCCACTAATCAAATTTATCAATGTGCCTGATTTCTCAAAACAAGTCAGTAAAGATACCTGATGTTCCTTGCTCCCTTCCTTGGGTTTCTACAGCTTGATGTTTCTTTCACTTTGTTACAATTAAATTGAAGGCAACAAACATTTGTGAATACCTGCTAAGTAGCAGTCTTTTCAGAGGTTGTGAGAGACCTAATCACTTCCATTTTTTGAGGCTACTGTTTTATACTAAAATATCTTGAGAAATTAGTAATAATGGTTACAACATTGTTGTATATTTTAAATGGAAAATGTAGAACTGAAAAAATATAATATCTGAAATTAAAAAGTCACTGGATGAACTTTATAGCAGAACAAACGTAAGAGAGGAAAGTCAGTTAATAGAACAATAAAAATTATCCAATCTGAAAAACAAATAAAACATTTTTGAAAAAAACTAACAGAGCCTTAGGAAGCTGAGAGACAATATCAAAGGGGTTGATACAGGGGCAACTGGAGCCCCAAAAAGAAAAAAGAGAGAAAATGCAGTAAAAAAAAAAATGTGCAGAAATGATAGCAATAAACCTTCCAAACTTGATGAAAGACAAATTGATAGATTCAAGAAACCCCAATCAGAATAAATGCAAGGAAAACCACATCTAGACATATCCTAGTCAGACTGCTGGTGATAGACAGTTTTGACATGGTCCCCACTGACCTCAACCTCCTGGTGCTCATGCCCTTGTATAATCCCCTTCCCTCAAGTGTGAGCTGAATTGCTTTAATGAATAGAATGCAACAAAACTAATGGGATGTCACTTCCATGATTAGGTTACAAAAATTGTGACTTCCCTTTTGGTAGTGCACTCCATGTGTGTGTGTGTACATGAAGTAAACTGCCATGTTGTGAGATGCTGTAGGGAGAGAACCATGTGTCAAGGAACTAAGGGAGGCCTCTGGCCAATAGCTCATGAAAAACTGGGACTTCTCTGGCCAATAGCCGCAAGGAACGGAATGCTAGCAACTGCCACCTGAATGAACTATGGGAAAATTCTTCACAGTCAAGCCTAAGAAGACTATAACCTTGTGAGGGGACTCAAAGCTAAAGCAAAGGACCAAGAAAGCACACCCAGATTCCTGATCCATAGAAATTATAAGATAATAAGCGTGTACTGTTTTTAGCTACTAAGTTTTGGAACGATTTGTTACCCAGCAGTAAATAATCAGTACATTGCTGAAAACCAAAAATTAACAGAAAACTGTGAAAGTAGCCAGGAAAAAAGTAATATATTACATACCAGGGGGAAAATTATTCAATGGCATTTGACTTTTTATCAGAAGCTGTGGGAGCCAGGGGGCAGTGAATGATATTTTTCAAGTGCTTAAAGAATTAAACTGTCAATTCAGCATTCTATATCCAGCCAAAATATCCTATTTGAGAATTAAAAAAAAAACAAAAAAACCAACAAAAAAAAAACACTAAACCTAAATAGGTGTTTAAATAAAGGAAAACTAAGAGACTTCATTACCACCAGAGGTGCATTACAAGAAATGCTAGAGGGAGTTTATCAGATTGACAGAAATGAAGCCAAAGGAAAACTCGGATCTTTTTTTTTTTCTGGTATCTCAAGTAGATCTTCTAAGAAAACTCAGATCTTTAGGAATTAATTTATTTATTAATTTATTTAGCAACAGGGTCTCCTCTGTCACCCAGGCTGGAGTGTAGGAACATGGTCTTGGCTCACTGTAACCTCTGCCTCCCAGGCTCAAATGATCCTCCCACCTCAGCTTCCCAAGTAGCTGGGACCACAGGTGCATGCCACCACACCTGGGCAAATTTTTTTGTATTTTCAGTAGAGACAAGGTTTTACCATGTTGTCGTGGGTGGTCTCAAACTCCTGGGCTCAAGTGATCCACCCACCTTGACCTCCCAAAGTGCTGGGATTACAGGCATAAGCCACTGTGCCCGGCCTAGGAATGATTTTAAATCATCAGGAATGGTAAATATCTGAACACATTAAAATTTTTCCTCTTTATATATTTGGAATACATACAGATGTTTAAGTTATAGCATTTATAGCATTTAAGTTTATAATGTATGTAGATGCATTACATATGATAAATATAGCACAAAATGGTGAGTAGAGTGTTCAGTGGACCTATACAAATGAAGTAGGTCCTATACTAACAGAAAACAAATAATAAAACAGCAGACCTAAATCAAATCATATTAATTATTATATTAAATATCAATGGATTATGCACTGAAAAAAGGGTCAGGGGAGGAATTATATGAATAGAAATTTTTTATTTAGATGGAGTCTCATTCTGTTACCCAGGCTGAAGTTTACTGGTGCAATGTTGGCTTGCAGCAACCTCTGCCTCCTGGGTTCAAGCGATTCTCCTGCCCCAGCCTCCCAAGTAGCTGAGATTACAGGCATGTGCCACCATGTTCGGCTAATTTTTGTATTTTTAGTAGAGATGGGGTTTTGTCATGTTGGCCAGGCTGGTCTTGAACTCCTGACCTCAGGTGATCTGCCCACCTCAGCCTCCCAGAGTACTGGGATTACAGGCATGTGCCACCATGCCCAGCTTTAGTCACCCCGCCTGGCTCAGAATAAATTTTAAAAAGCAAGACTCATCTCAGAAATGTATTTAAAATAATGCTTGTTAACTTTTATCTAGTATTTCTAGGTTTTTATATGTACTAGGCAACAGAGCAAGACCCCGTGTCCAAAAACTACAAGAATCGAAAAAAAAAAATTGTAAAATAAACTTATAAGATGTGGTTTTAAAAAAGGGGGGGGGGCAACATATGTGTAAATAAGGAGAAATAGCATGGTCAAAGTAATATTTGAAGAGATAGTTTCTGAGAATTTTCCAGAATTGATGAAAGATACTGAACTACAGATTCAAGGATCTCTTAAAAACTTCAACCAAAATAAATACAAAGAAATTCATAACTGGACATATCATAGTAAAATGGTTTACAATTAAGGAGAAAGAAAAAAATCTTAAAAGTGGCTGAAATAGGAGAGATGCATGGTTTTAAAGGAGTAACAATAAAACTGATAGCTGACCCTTCAATAGAAAATATGAAAGCCTCTAAACAATGGAATAAAATCTTCAAAGGGCTGAAGAGAGTGACAACCAACTAAGAAATCTATATCTGGCCAGGCATAGTGGTTCATGCCTGTAATCCCAGCACTTTGGGAGGCTGAGGCAGCACTTTGGATCACGAGGTCAGGAGTTCAAGACCAGCCTGGCCAAGATGATGAAACCCCATCTCTACTAAAAATACAAAAATTAGCCAGACATGGTGGCAGGATGCCTGTAATCCCAGCTGCTCAGGGGTACTGAGGCAGGGAATTCTTGAATCTGGGAGGTGGAGGTTGCAATGAGCCAAGATCGCGCCATTGCCCTTCAGCCTGGGTGACAGAGTGAGACTCTATCTCAAAAAAAAAAAAAAAGAAAGAAAGAAAGAAAGAAAGAAAAAGAAATCTGTATCCAGGTTGGGCATGGTGGCTCATGCTTATAATCCCAGAACTTTGGGAGGCCGAGACAGGTGGATCACTTGAGATCAGGAGTTCAAGACCAGCCTGGCCAACATGGTAAAACTCTGTCTCTATTAAAATAAAAAAATTAGGCTGGGCATGGTGGCTCATGCCTGTAATCCCAACCCTTTGGAAGGCTGAGGCAGATGAATCACCTGAGGTCGGGAGTTCAAGACCAGCCTGACCAACTTGGAGAAACCTCATCTCTACTAAAAATACAAAATTATCCAGGCATGGTAGTGCGTGACTGTAATCCCAACTACTCAGAAGGCTGAGGCAGGAGAATTGCCTGAACTCGGGAGGCAGAGGTTGCGGTGAGCTGAAACCATGCCATTGCACTCCAGCCAGGGCAACAAGAGTAAAACTCTGCCTCAAAACAAAAAAAAACACAAAAATTGGCTGGACGTGGTGGTGGGTGCCTATAATTCCAGCTACTCAGGAGGCTGAAGCAGGAGAGTTGCTTGAACCTGGGAGGCAGAGGTTGCAATGAGCTGAGATTGTGCCACTGCACTTCAGCCTGGGCAACAGAAGAAAACCATGTCTCGAAAAAGAAAAAGAAATATATATCCAGTTTTATATACATATACTTCAAAAGTGAAGGTGAAATAAAGACATTTGCATGTGTACAAAAACTTGGAAAAATTTAATGCCAGCAGATCTACACCCAAGGAAATACCAAGAGAGTTTTCCAGAAAAAAGGAAAATGATCCCTAATTGAAGCTCAATAACAGGTATATAAAGAAATGGTAGCTATATAGTTAAAACTAGGTGAATATTTGACTGTTAACACAATGATAATACCTTGGGGAGGTTGAAAAAAAAACACAGAGAATTTAAATACATATCTCCTGCTATACTTCATGGTAAAAAAAAATAAATAGGTGTGAAGGGAAAAGGAGTTTATTACACTATTTTTCCAGAATAAGCATAAAATACTTTCAGTCATAAAATCTGTTTTTTTTTTTAGAGGGAAAGAGATGGAGTTATCCCTCTTTTGCCCAAGCTGGAATGCACTGGCATGATCATAGCTCTCTGTAATATTGGCCTCCTAGGCTCAAGGGGTCCTCTCACCTCAGCCTCCCACGTAGCTGGAACTACAGGCACGTGTCACCATATCCAGCTAAGATTTTTTTTTCTTTTTTTGATGGAGTCTCACTCTATCACCCAGGCTGGAGTGTAGTAGCATGATCTTGGCAGATCTTTCAACAACCGCCTCCCAGTTTCAAGTGATTATCCTGCCTCAGCCTCCCAAGTAGCTGGAATTACAGGTGTGCACCAAGATGCCCAGCTAATTTTTGCATTTTTTAGTAGAAACGGAATTTCACCATATTGGACAGGCTGTTCTTGAACTCCTGACCTCATGATCTGCCTGCCTTGGCCTCCCAAACTGCTGGGATTACAAGCGTGAGCCACCACACCCAGCCAAGTGTTTTATTTTTTGTAGAGACAAGGTCTCACTGTATTGCCCAGATGGGTGTGGAACTCCTTGGCTCAAGCAGTCCTCTTGCTTCAGCCTCCCAAAGTGCTGGGATTACAGGCATGAGCCACCATGCCTGACCGTAAAAGAACTATGAAAGTTTAGTACCAATAAGCTCTTGGTGAAAAAACAACTAAAGAATTTTCTTAGGGAAAATTTAAATGAATCCAGAAAGAAGCAGTGGGAGTAAATATATTGGTAAATGTTTTGGTAACACTAAGCAAGTATAGACTATAAGGGAAAAAGGAAAGAAGGAAGAGAGGAATGGAGGGAGAGAGAGAGAAAAGAAAGGAAAAGAAAGCAAAGGAAAGAGGGAGGAAAAGAAGAGAGGGAGAGAGTAGCCGTAACAATAAATCACTACTTTGAGACAGTTTAAAAACAAGTTAAAGGCAACATGAAAATGGGGACAGGGTAGTTTCTAAAGTTATAGCATTCAAGTTATATTTTTCTGTATGCTTTTTGTCTTTTCAACATTTTCTACTCTGGTGTGTACATTATTTTTGTAATCGGGATAAGCTACAAATGCTGGGGATATTGATTTTCATTTCTGTTAATAAGATTCTACTTCTGTAGAATGATTATAAGGTTCAAACATATGTTCTATAAATCCATGATCATAGATCATAAAATTAAGATTCAAAAAGTTAATAAACTTGTCAAGATTGCACATTAAGCATAGGGTGGGCTAAAAGAGAATTCCAGCATCCTCCCTTCCAACTTCACAGTGGATTGAGAAAAACACATCAGTTCTATTTACATCTATCATCAAAATCGTACTCATAATACAGACTATGGACCTGGATGTGAACTATTTTTAAGCAGGTATTTATTTCCCTCAAAAAATAAATTAATAATGAAAAGAACTCAGGAAGAGTAAGAGTTGGCAGTTTAACATTTTAGATTTTCTCTACGGTCTGTGATATCAGCTAACAATATAACCTTTAAAAGGCTACTCTAAGTACTATTGCTTTTTAACAGGTCCACGAAATGATTGGAGAATCTCTTATCCCTAATTAGACTCTGGGTAAACTTGTACATAATGTTCTTACCAATAATACAGGAAAGCTCTCTTGCTCAAGGAACCATGAGCAGTAATCTCAATTAAGTAAATATGTGCTATTCTGTGTGTGAATAATATGCAAAGGGGAGGAAGATGATTGTCTCTTATAATCTCTCTTGGTATCATATTTAATACACTTTGTAAATTTATTTTTTGGTTAATTATGTAGTTAGGTCATCACACAGAGTAGCAAGTAAATTGAGGCAGTTCTTTGTTTCAAAACTTCGTGTAAGCTCTTTTAGGCTGACGGCACCATGGCCCACACGTACACCTCTGGAGGGCCCTCCAGAATTAGAAATCTGAAGTCAGTGGAAGATTAAGAAAAACAGAAGAATGATAAACCCCTGCGGCACCTAACTAACCTGAGACATTCTTCTATCATTTCTTATTCCAGCCTCAATCCCAGGCCATTGGACTTTGTAACAAATCTTGGTCAACCTCGTGACTCCAGACCCTATGACCCCCTCCCAGCTTGCAAAAAAACACCCTAAACTGTAACTTCTGTAACTTTCCACTGCCCCTAACCTACAAAACTGGCTCCTATCCCTCCGCCCTCCGCCGACTCTCTTTTCTGACTCCGCCCGCTTACACCCTGGTGTGCTCACACAAAGCCTGTTTGAGGGGGTCTCTTCATTCAGAGCCTGCGTTTTAACATTTGGTGCCGGAAACCTGGGACAGGGATACTCATTTGGGGAGACCAGCCCCTGTCCCCACTCTCCCTCTGTGAAGACACCTACCTGTGACCTAGGTTCATCAGATAAGCCCACAGACCCACTCACCATCCTCAGATCAGGTAAGCGGTTTGCCTCAGCTTTCTTTTTGGCCCTTCTCGCTACCTGTCAGCCTCCTTCTTTAAGTTTCATTTTCCTTTCCCTCTCAGCAGAGACAAGAAAGACAGGACTTTCCGTGAGGTTCATGACCGGAAAAAAATCCTACATAGGTCACGCAACCAGGAAGACAGTCTTCCCTCGGTGACTGATCATTGCGGAGACGTCTGCTCTGGTCACTCACTTGCACTCATAGGTGACGGATCAACGCGAGGGACGACCCCTTTGACCAGTTCAACCGAGGTTCAGACCACGGTTTAGTCTACGATGCCTGCTAAGCTACTTGGTCACTTTCCTTGAGTCTGTCGCTCTTCTTAACCAATGGGCAAACTCCCACCCTCCATTCCTTCCTCCTCTCCCTTAAGTTCTAAAAACCTTAAACCTTTCCGGCTATCACCTGACCTAAAACTTATTTTCTTCTAGGTATCTTATTTTCTTCTGCAATACCACTTGGCCCCAATATAAACTGGACCACGGCTCTAAATGGCCAGAAAACAGTACCTTCGATTTTTCTATCCTGCAGGATCTAGACAACTCTTGTAAAATGGGCAAATCATCTGAAATTCCCTGTATCCAGGCACTGTTTTTGCATATCAATCCCTCCCTAATCTCTGCTCTCAATGCAACCTGTCCCAAATTTTCCTTATCTCCCTTCCTCTGCCCCTCCTGCCTCTGCTAGTAACCCAGAATCCTCCTTGTCCATCCACCCTTCTGACCTTTCTCCTCCCTGCCTGTCCGAACCAGGCCCTAATCCAGGACGTAACCCCCCACCCCCAGAGTTTTCCTCCTCTTTGCCCACAACCCACCTCCTTATGCCCCTCCTGTCACCTCCCCTCCTCATACACGGGATGCCTTACAGTTTAGTCCTGTGGCTACCTCCTCCTCCTCTGCCCAACAGTTCCCCCTTTGAGAGGTGGCTGGAGCCAAAGGCATAGTTAGCGTACATGTTCCTTTTCCTTTATCTGACCTTTCCCAAATCAGCCAACGGTTATGCTCCTTTTCATCAGATCCCACTAAATATATACAAGAGTTCCACTACTTAACCCAGCCCTATAATCTCACCTGGAGTGACTTAAATGTCATCCTTACTTCTACTCTCACCCCTGAAGAATGCTTAATATGCGTTTTATCACCCAATCAGCCCCTGACATTAATAAAGCTACAGAAATTAGAATCTGGCCTTCAAACCCCACAATATAAATTAATCAACCTCGCCTTCAAGGTGTTCAATAATAGGGAAAAAGGTGCCCAGCAGCAGCACGTCTCAGAACTATAGATACTTGCCTCTGCCATAAGACAGACCCCAGCCACACTACTGGCTCACAAAGACTTCAAAGCACCCAGACTGCAGCATCCAGCCGCCCCTCCCGGACCTTGCTTCAAATGTCAGAAATCTGGCTACTGGGCCAAGGAATGCCCACAGCCCGGGATTCCTCCTAAGCCCTGCCCTGTCTGTATGGGGGCCCCCATGGAAAGTCAGACTGTCTAATTCATGTCACTGCTCCGAGAGCTCCTGCGGCTCCAACCCAAAGCTCCTAGACCAAATCCTTCCCAGATCTCCTCAGCTTGGCAGCTGAAGACTAATGCTGCCCGAACATCTAGAGGCCCCCTGGACCATCACAGACACCGAGCAGATAACTCTTACAGTGAAGGGTAAGTCCATCCCCTTGTTAATCAACACAGGGTCACCCACTCCACACTGCCTTCTTTTCAAGGACCTGTCTGCTTGGCCTCCATAACTGTTGGGGGAATTGACGGCAAGGCCTCCAGGCCTCTCAAAACTCCCCAAGTCTGGTGTCAATTAGGCCAGCACTCCTTTCTACATTCTTTCCTAATCATCCCCACTTGTCCAGTTCCCCTGCTAGGCTGAGATATCCTAGCAAAATTGTCTGCCTCCTTAACTATATCCCCCAAACCTATACCTCCCTCAATAGTTTCCCTTATATCCCCCTACTTTAACCACAGGGTATGGGGCACCACCTCCCCATCCCTTGCTATAAGACACTCATCCCTCATCATTTCCTTAAAACCTAACCACCCATATCCTGCCTAGTGCCAGTACCCCATCCCAGCACAAGCCTTAAAAAGCCTAAAGCCTGTTATTACTTGCTTACTGCAACATGGCCTTCTTTTCTTTTCTTTTTCTTTTTTTTTTTGCCCGCAATGAACATCATATACAACATGGCCTTTTAGTTCCCACTAACTCTCCTTACAAGTCCCCTATTCTACCTGTCCAAAAAACCAGACAAATTCTACAGATTAGTCTAAGACCTCTGCCTCATCAATCAGATTGCACTTCCCATCTACCCAGTTGTGCCAAACCCCTATACCCTCCTATCTTCCATACCCCCTTCCACAACTCACTATTCTGTTCTTGACCTCAAAAACACTTTTTTTTGAAGCCCAAATTTCTTCCCCATCCATTACCTATCTCGGTATAATCCTTCGCCACCATACACACACTCTCCCTGCCAACCGTTATCTGGTTAATTTCCCAAACCCCAATCCCATCCACTAAACAACAGCTTCCTTCCTGCCTACACATTGTAGGATACTTTCACCTCTGGATACCAGGTTTTGCCACCCTAACCAAACCACTTTATGAACTTATGAAAGGAAACTTAGCTGAACCCATAAACCCCAAATCCTTCTCCCATTTTTCCGTTCACTCTTTAAAGAAGGCCTTAGAAACAGCCCCTATGCTAGCACTCCCCAACTTCTCTTAACCCTTCTCTTTCTACACAGCAGAAATAAAAGGCTGTGCCATTGGAATTCTTACACAGGAGCCAGGCCCACAGCCTGTAGCCTTTTTATTCAAACCTGGACTGGCCCTCATGCCTGTGCACAGCAGCAGCTGCCACCCTGATAACAACTGCAGCCCTTGCTGATTCCCTTGGCATTTGCATCCAAAGCCCCAGCCCACACAGAACACTTTCTCAACCTTTTCAGTTTACACTTCCGGTTCTTTCTAAGCCAAGGACTTTTTTTTTCCTCTGTGGTTCTTCTTACATCTTTCTTCCTACCAATTGGACAGGCACTTGTACCTTAGTTTTCCTTACTCTCAAAATTTAGTTTGCCATTGGAAACGAAAGCCTCCCTGTTCTCCTTGTGGTCCTGACATAACACAAGTGGGTCATTCCATTGATCCCCTTATTTGTAGGGTTAAGAATTACTGCTTCACTCAGCACAGGCATAGCAGGCCTTACCACTTCAAATGTCACCTTCCGTAACCTAATGATTTCCCTGCTAGCATTACAGAATTAACTCAATCATTATCCCTTCTTCAAGCTCAAGTAAATTCCCTAACTGCAGTTGTCCTCCAAAACCACAGAGGTCTTGATTTACTGATGGCTGAAAAAGGAGGCCTTTGCCTATTCCTAAATGAAGAATATTATTTTTTATGTAAACTAGTCCAGGCTCATATATGATGCCACCAATAAATTAAAAGACAGAGCCCAAAAGCTCACTAATCAGGCAAATGATTATTCTGGACCTGGCTGGACTGCCTGGACACTCTCTAACTGGGAGTCATGGCTTCTTCCAATCCTTAGTCCTCTGATACCTGTCTTTCTCCTTCTCATTTTTGGACCCTGTGTTTTCTGATAAATTTTTCAATTCCTACAAAATCATATATGAGCTATCACCAGTCAATCAATATGACAAATGCTCCTTCTAACAACCCCACAATATGACCCGTTGCTCCAAGATCTCCCAGCAGTCTAAATTCTTTCCCATTTTTAGGTTTCCATGCCACCCCCAATCCCACTCAAAGAAGCCCTGAGAAACATTGCCCCATCACCCCTCTGTATCGGCCTTCCTAATATTCCACTGCCCTCGACTCTTCATTTCTTTTTTCTTTATATTACTATATAAAAAGACAGGAATGTAAGGTCTTTTTAGGTTGACTGACTGTGCCATGGCCTGCACGTACACCTCTGGAGGGCCTTCCGGAATTAGAAAACCTGAAGTAACTGGAAGATCATGAAAAACGGAAGAACGATCAACCCCTGCAGCACCTAACTAACCTGAGACATTCTTCTACTGTTTCTTATTCCAGCCTCAATTGACAAGGCCATTGGACTTTATAACTTACCTTGGTCAACCTCATGACTCCAGACCCTAGGACCCCCTCCCAGCTTGCAAAAAACCACCCTAAACTGTAACTTCTGTAACTTTCCACTGCCCCAAACCTATAAAACCGACTCCTGTCCCTCTGCTGACTCTCTTTTCAGACTCAGCCCGCCTGCACCGGGTGAATAAACAGCCATGTTGCTCACACAAAGCCTGTTTTGGGGGGGGTCTCTTCATTCAGAGCACACGTTTTAATACTTAGCAGATTTTGGCATCTGAAAAATGTAGATGAAGTATGCTAAAGTTCTGAATATTTGGCCTTACCTTCATGTAAAATAAACTTTATTCATTTATTCAACAAATACTGACCACTTCTAAGGGTCAAGTCCAGTTTTAGGGACTGGAAATTTGGCTCTGCAAGGCCACTGCCTTAAAAGAGCTCACATTCTAGTGGATAAAGCTAATAAATAAACCTTTTATTTTAATTCATTTTATTTTTTGAAGACAGAATCTCACTCTGTCACTCAGGCTGGAGTGCAGTAATGCAGTCATAGCTCACTGCTACCTCAAAATGTCAAACTCCTGGACTCAAGCCATCTTCCCACCTCAGCCTCCAGAGTAGCTTGGACTACAGGTACATGCCAACACCACTTGGCTAATTTTTTTTTTTGTAGAGATGGGGTCTCACTATATTGCCCAGACTGGTCTTGAACTCCTGGCCTCAAGCAATCCTCACTTCAGCCTCCCATGTTGCTGAGATTACAGGCATGAGTCATTGTGTCCACTGGAAACCATTTTTTTAAATGTACAGAGCACTTATGCAAAGTGTGTTGCATGCTATGATTGAACTCTACAAAATTATATGATGGAAGGAAGTGGGGGTGCTATTTTAGATACAGTAACAGGGAAGGCCTTTAAGGAAGGTATTTGGGATGTTGGAGGAACAGAAATAAGACCTGAGTGGCTGGAACCCAGGAAATGAAGAGGAGGGTGGCGCAAGATCAGGATGGAGAGGCAGGCAGGAGCCTGATCGTGCAGCTTCATACAGACATTTGCTTGACATCTCCCCCTTTCCTGTCTTTCTCTGTTTACTAAGTTTCTGTTCATTTCATCCCAATGGCCACAGTCTTTGCTCTTCAGAAAAAAAGATATCTTAGGAACATAACATATAGTTCTGATATTCTAGTCTACTTAATCTCTAAAAGTTAATCACGCATTATTCATGGTGTTTTAAATGCCCATATAAAAAGAATTTCTCTGCAGATCCAGGATAAATGGCAAAGGAGTCAGTGAAAGTGGTTGTTGAAGACAACAGATAACGGGTCTGGTGGTGGTAGAGGTCCCTGGCAGAATTTTCTTTGCTATTTGAAATGTAAATTTATTCTCGCTATAAAGGTAAACTCAATATTCAATACAAAAATATAATTATTTTATCGGTACAAACTTACCATCTCTTTAATGTCCCCTACTGTGGTATCCTGTTAACCACAGTAATATATTAAAACCGGGATGCAGTCAGCTAAGCTTTAGCTTTCTAGAATGCTTTTTGAAGCTTAGCTCCTTTATAAACAACATCCTTATTTAACTCTCTGGGTTATAAAATGTTTATGTGAAAAACCTTCCAAAAGAGTTTTAATCAAAAGTCAGAAGCTTATTAAACCTTTTTCTTTCTTTAGACTTAGGATACAGTGCGTTAAAATGCATAAGAACAGGTAACAGATGAAGCTTTGTTCTTGAACAACCCCCTTGATGCCTGCAGATTTCATACTGAAAATTACCTTAAGTTCGAGGTCAGGAAAGACTTTTCTTCTTGTTTCAAAGCCCTTCCATATCAGCCTCTTACCAAAGCACTTGGAGATAATGCGATGAGAAATGCAAACTAGGAAAGGGAGAATGATTGCTATTTCAAAAGTAATTTCTCTTTGCAAGGATCCTAAAGTTTTTAATAAAATATTATTTTAAAACATGTTGTCAGGGCCTCACAAACACTTGATATTCAGCAAGGAAATTGCTCTCCAAGGCTAGGCATGGCAGCTCATGCCTGTAATCCCAGCACTTTGGGAGGCTGAGACGGGCAGCATGGTAGCTCACACCTGTAATCCCAGCACTTTGGGAGGCCCAGGCAGGTGGATCACCTGAGCTCAGGAGTTCGAGACCAGCCTGGCCAACATGGTGAAACCCTGTCTCTACTGAAAATACAAAAATTCGCTGGGCATGGTGGTATGCACCTGTAATCCCAGCTACTCAGTGGGGCAGGGAGAGGGAGGACTGAGGCAGGAGAATCACTTGAACCCTGGAGGCAGAGGTTGCAGTGAGCTAAGATCATGCCACTGCATTCAGCCTGGGTGACAGAGGGAGACTCCCTCTCAAAAAAAAAAAAAATTGGGCCCACCCATCAGTAATGAGATTCACACATATCTGTACAGTCTGACTGGTGGTCCTGGGTAAACTGAAGAGATGGTCTTCCCTAGTCCCTTGTCTTCTTAGAAGCATATTATGACCCAGATTTCCTCTCAGGGCCCAGTAGTACAGAGAGCAGTAACACACAGCTGAACCAGGGAAAATGCAGGCGCCTAAAGAGATCCTGGGTGGGCAGCTTAAGGGAGAAGTAAGACTGAACCTGCCCACTATCCTTCCACAGTAGATGCCCGGCCATCAGTTTTTTTTGTTGTTTTTTTTTTTCTTTTTCTTTTGAGACGGGTTTCACCATGTTGGCCAGGATGGTCTCAATCTCTTGACCTCGTGATCTGCTCGCCTTAGCCTCCCAAAGTGCTGGGATCACAGGCGTTCACCACCGCGCCCGGCCCAGTTTTTTTTTTATTAAAGAGACGTGTCACCCAGGTTGGAGACTACAGTAGTGCAGTCATAGGTCACTGGAGCCTTGATGTCCTGTGCTCAAGTGATCCTCCCACTTCAGTCTCTTGAGTAGCTAGGACTACAGGTGCACCCCACCACACCCAGCTAATTTTTATTTTATTTTGTAGAGACAGGGGTCTTGCTCTGTTGCCCAGGCTGGTCTGAAACTCCTGGCCTCAAGCAGTCCTCCTGCCTTGGTCTCTCAAAGTGTTGGGATTACAGATGTGAGTCACTGCACCTGGCCTTAGTTCAATTTTAAAAGTGGAATTACAGTGTGGGAGAGAAAAGGCTAAACCTCTGCACTGAATGGCCTTCTCTGAACCACAGGAAAAGTCTCTGTAGTAAACACTGTTCATGCTCAGTCTCATATCCCTTTGGCCCTCCTGAGTTTACTTGAAGTTGCAGGAAACGATGGTTTTCACACACTCAGGATCTCATCTCAAGCCCCCATGTTTCTCTTCTTTGCCTGAAGGCTTTCTTCAGCCTCTTGAGAGCTTGCTTTTTTACAGTGAGGTGCCACAGAGAAGTGGGGTTATGGGTGAACACGCATAGGGGCAGTCTTCAACCAACAGGATGTGGAGTAGGTGGGTAAGTGCCCTGGCCTCCTCACCCTCCAGCAGACAGTTGAGGTACAATGCACCCCATTTCTCAGAGGATCTGAAGCAGGATTCAGCTGTAGTTACCCAAAGCACAAATCTATTCAGTAAAACACTTCTTTTCTTTTCTCCTTTCCCTATCTCACTTTCTCCATTTCCTCATATCTGCTTCTTAGGATCGCCTCATAAATAAACTTCCTATACCCAAGTCCTGTCTCAGGGTTTTTTTTAATTAAAGGCCAGGTATGGTGGCACACACCTGTAATCCCAGCACTTTGAGAGGCCGAGGCGGGCAGATCACGAGGTCAGGAGTTCGAGATCAGCCTGACCAACATGGTGAAACCCCGTCTTTACTAAAAATACAAAAATTAGCTGGGCTTGGTGGTGTGTGCCTGTAATCCCAGCTACTCAGGAGGCTGAGGCAAGAGAATCGCTCGAACCCGGGAAGCAGAGGTTGTGATGAGCTGAGACTAGGCCACTATACTCCAGTCTGGGTGACAGAGCAAGACTCTGTCTAAAAAAATAAATAAATAAAATAAATTAGGTTCCAAAAGGGAGGACTCATGCCACTGAAACTGTCCCAGTCTCTAAGTTGACTACCAAGCTTGAGCTCTCAGGTTTATTTCTGTACCACATACTTTTGTAAACTACTTCAGTGTCTTTTTGTTTTTTGGGACAGAGTCTCACTCTGTCACCCAGGCTGGAGTGCAGTGGCATCATCTCAGCTCACTGCAACCTCCGCCTCCCAGGTTCAAACTATTCTCCTGCCTCAGCCTCCCGAGTAGCTGGGATTACAGGTGCCCACGACCATGCCTGGCTAATTTTTATATTTTTAGTAGAGATGGGGTTTCACCATGTTGGCCAGGTTGGTCTCGAACCCCTGACCTCAAATAATCCATCCACTTCGGCCTACAGGCATAAACCACCACGCCCAGCCACACTTCAGAGTGTCTTGGCCTCACCTAGGCTATCTTTTATTCCAACTGCTTCTGTGACAACCAGTTCTCTGTGCATTCTTTCAGCTTTCCCTTGGTGTAACCTGGCAATACCTCGGCTCCAGCACGTGGCATTTGCCTCTCCATCTGGAATTTGTCTGTTGTACCCTTTTCCAGCTATTATAGAACCACAAACAGCTTTTTCAGCAGCAGGAAAAATTTGCACAAAAATAAGTTCACTAATAATAACCAACAGACACACTTAGAGAAACAACTTTTGAAAAAAAAAGATCTTTTTTTTTTTTTTCTTTGAGACTGAGTCTCTCTCTATCGCCCAGGCTGGAGTGCAGCGGCACCACCTCAGCTCACTGCAACCTCTACCTCCTGGGTTCAAGTGATTCTCCTGCCTCAGTCTCCCGAGTAGCTGGGATTATAGGCACCCGCCCATCATGCCCAGCTAATTTTTGTATTTTTAGTAGAGACAAGGTTTCACCATGTTGGCCAAGCTGGTCTCAAACTCCTGACCTCAGGTAATCTGCCGGCTTTGACCTCCCAAATTGCTGGGATTACAGACATGAGCCACCCTGCCCAGCTCTTTTTTTTTTGTAAAACATATTACATTTTCTTTATTTTAGATAGCATTTAGCTTAGCTTGTTTATCTGCCAACAACTGATATTAGACTGATGATTTACATTTAATATTTAAATTGTTATAATTTTCAGTTGTACTTAATGTTCAATCTTTAAATTTAAAATGTATTAAAGGCCGGGCATGGTGGCTCATGCCTATAATCCCAGCAGTTTGGGAGGCAGAGGCGGGCAGATCACCTAAGTTTGAGACCAACCTGGCAACATGGTGAAACACCCCGCCTCTACTAAAAATACAAAAATTAGTTGGGCGTGGTTGTGGGTGCCTGTAGTCTCTGTTACTTGGGAGGCTGAGGCAGGAGAATCACTTCAATCTGGGGGGTGGAGGTTGCAGTGAGTCAAGATCATGCCGCTGTACTCCAGCCTGGGTAACAGATCAAGACTCTTTCTCTCACAGGAAAAAAAAAATGTATTTCTTTGTGTTCTTTTGTTGGAGCACAAAATCCTTGACTATATATAAAATGGGAATTAATTGTATTAATTACAACGGGGGAATACTTCTTTCAGCTTTGTTGAATTTTTGTTTAGTAAGAGGAAACCTGAAAGCTGGTGTAATTGAACAAAGAGAACTCTGACATTCCAGGATGATGTTTTTGGCAAGTCTCTTTTACAAAGCTATGAGCCCCTTAAAGCAATGGACTATGCCTTATTCACTTTCGGGTCCCAAATATTTCACAGTTAAGTTTAGATACATGGTCATGGGATAAATGCTGGAATTAATTTTAAAGGCTGTAGATTCTTCAAACTTAGTCTGTGATTTTTTTGCTCCTTCAACTAAGAAATTATGAAAAAGTAGGAAAAAATATTTAAGAACTAGAAAATTTGTGTTTTATTAATAAGTAAGAAAGAATAAAATGAAGAATGAGGTGACCTTAAAACCCAACTTAAAACATAGCTTTCAATTTATAAGAAAAATAGTTTAAATTTTTGAACATTTGGTTGGTATAAAAAATTGTATGTGTATTCGTATTCCATTCTGTTCCACAGGGATTTAAAATTGCTTTATGTGTGTTTGTAGAAAAACAATAAAATTACATAAGAGCCTTGTTTACAAAGGTGTCATGTGCTACATAACAATGTTTTGGTCAAGGATGGACAGCATAAACATGTTAGCATACAATGGTAGTCCCTAAGTTGTTTTTGTTTTTTGAAACTGGGTTTCCTTCTGTAGCCCCGGCTGGAGTGGAGTGGCGTGATCACAGCTCACTGTAGCTTGGATCTCCAGGGCTCAAGTGATCCTCCCACCTCTCAGCCTCCTGAGTAGCTGGGACTACAGGCCTGTGCCACCAGGCCCAGCTAATATTTTTTATTTTTTGTAGAGATGGAGTTTCACCATGTTACCCATGCTGGTCTCGAACTCCTAGGCTCAAGTGATCTGTGCGCCTTGGCCTCCCTAAGTGCTGGGGTTACACGAATGAGCCACCATTCCCAGTCAGTAGTCCTTAAGATTACAAAGGAGCTGAAAAATTCCTATCACCCAATAATGTTGTAGCCATGGTAAGTTGTAACGGTTAAGTTGTAATAAGGCTGAGTTAGGAGAAATGCTTGAACCTGGGAGGCAGAGGTTGCAGTGAGCCGAGATCGCACCACTGCATTCCAGCCTAGAGACAGAATGAGACTCTGTCTCAAAAAAAAAAAAAAAAAAAGTGGGCCCACCCATCAGTAATGAGATTCACATATACCTGCGCAGTCTGACTGGTGGTCCTGGGTAAACTGAGGAAAGAGATAGTCTTCCCTAGTCCTATGTCTTCCCTAGTCCCTTGTCTTCCTGGAAGGATACTATGACCCAGATTTCCTCTCAGGCCAGTAGTACAGAGAGCAGTAACACACAGCTGAACTATGGAAAATGCAGGCACCTAAAGAGACCCTGGGTGGGCAACTTAAGGGGAAGTAAGACTGAACCTGCCTCACTATCATTCCACAGTAGATGACATTGACATCTGAGGAAAAGGGAGGTAGAAGCTTGGTTTATAATTTGGTGGCAAAGCATGTGATGGCTTGTGGTTTTGTAGGCGGTAAGTAGCCATGGTAAGTTGTAGTGCACTGCACACTGCAATTACTCACCTATTTTCGGTGATGCTGGAGAAAAACAAACCTACTGAACTGAGCTGCCAGTTGTATAAAAGGGTAGCACATACAATTATGTACAGTATACAATACTTGATAATGATTTAAAAAACTATGTTACTGGTTCATGTATTTACTATACTGTACTTTTATTGTTATTTTAGAGTGTACTCCTTCTATGTATTAAAAAAATGTTAACTGTAAAACAGCTTCAGGTAAGTCCTTCAGGAGGTATTCCAGAAGGAAATTTAGTGTAGCCTAAGTGGACAGTGTTTATAGACTCTACAGTAGTGTACAGTAAGTCCTAGGCCTTCACATTCACTCAACACTCACTCACTGACCCAGAGCAACTTCTGGTCTGCAAGCTCCACTCATGGTAAGTACCTTATAAAGGTATAGCATTTTTATTTAATCTTTTATATCATACACACACACACACACACACACACACACACACACATATATATATATATAAAATTTTTTTTTCGAGATAAAGTCTTGCTCTGTTGCCCAGGCTGGAGTGTAGTGGCATGATCTCAGCTCACTGCAACTTCTGCCTCCTGGGTTCAAGCACTTTTCCTGCCTCAGCCTCCCAAGTAGCTGGGATTACAGGCGAGTGCCATCACACCCAGCTAATTTTTGTATTTTTAGTAGAGACAGGGTTTCATCATGTTGGTCAGGCTGGTCTCGAACTCTTGACCTCATTATCCATCTGACTCAGCTTCCCAAAGTGCTGGGATTAGAGGCAAGAGCCACTGGGCCCAGCCACTGTATGATGAAATTGCCCAACAACACATTCCTCAGAACATTTCCCTGTTATTAAGCAACCCATGACTGTATTTACAGTGAGTTACTAAACACCTAAGGATATTCAGTGGCTGACTGGGGATCCACAAAACTACAAGATAAATATGGCACATCTTCCAGAAACAACAGTGTTTCAGTGATTTTCATGGTTGAAGGTGTGGAAGGAGCTGCCTGAGATGTAGATTGGAGATAATTACCATTCTCCTAAAAAGCCATAGCATAGAGAAGGCTGTGATGTTTGTTTATTTATTTATTTATTTTTATTTATTTTTTGAGACAGAGTCTCGCTCTGTCTGTTGCCCAGGCTGGAGTGCAGTGGTGCAATCTTGGCTCACTGCAATCTCTGCCTCTTGGGTTCAATCAATTCTTCTGCCTCAGCCTCCTAAGTAGTTGGGACTACAAGCACACACCACCATACCCAGCTAATTCTTGTATTTGTAATAGAGACGAGGTTTCACCATATTGGCCAGGCTGGTCTCGAACTCCTAACCTCATGATCCATTCACCTTGGCCTCCCAAAGTGCTGGGATTACAGGTGTGAGCCACCGCCCCCAGCCAATGTTTATGTTTATGTGTCAACTTTACTGGACCAAAGGGAACCAAGTATTTATTGGGTCAAACATTATTTTTGGTGTGTCTGGGAGGATGTTCCGAGGTGAGATTAACATTTAAATCAGAAGACTGAGTGAAGTGCATTACCCTCCATTATGTGGGTGTCCTCATCCAATAAATTGAGAATATCAGACCAGATTGAGCACATTCAGGGTGGTATGGCCATAGAACAAAAAAGCTGACCCTCCTTTGAGTAAGAGGTAATTCTTTTTGCCTGATAGCATTTGTTTGAGCTAAGACATGAGCTCTTCCTGAGTCAAGAGCCAACCAGCCTTCAACGAGGAACTACAGCATTACCTCCCCTGGTTCTCAGCTATTCTGACTCAGACCAGAAGTAAACCATCAACTCTGTTGGGTCTGCATCTTGCAGACGGACTCACCCTGCAGATCTTGGAACTTACCAGCCTCTATAATTATGTGGGCCAGTTTCTTACTATATATATATTATATATAATACATATATATAATGTCTCCTGTTGGTTCTGTTTCTCTGCAGAATACTGACTAAAACCCAGGCTGAGAACTTTAGGATCTAGCCTGTTGATTTAGAAATAACTTGCTTCCCATTGTCTTCACAAGTACCTGCTAACCTTGGTAAACAAAATTATAGGCCAGGCGCAGTGGCTCACGCCTGTAATCCCAGCACTTTGGGAGGCCAACGCAGGCAGATCACAAGGTCAAGAGATCAAGACCATCCTGGCCAACATGGTGAAACCTAGTCTTTACTAAAAATACAAAAAATTAGCTGGGCATTGGGGCATGCGCCTGTAGTCCTAGCTACTCAGGAGGCTGGGTCAGGAGAATCTCTTGAACCCGGGAAGCAGAGGTTGCAGTGAGCCAAGATCATGCCACTGCACTCCAGCCTGGGCAACAACAGCAAAAACTCCATCTCAAAAAAAAAAAAAAGAAAAATTAAAATCATTTCCTAAAAGCTTCAAATTGAAATAAAAATAAATTATAGAATCCAGGTGGTGGGTAAATTAATTCTCCCTGTATAATTCTACTTTTCTGTGTGTTTGATAATTTTTTTTTTTTTTGAGACAGAGTTTTGCTCTTGTTGCTCAGGCTGGAGTGCAATGGCTCGACCTCAGCTCACTGCAACCTCCACCTCCTGGGTTCAAGTGATTCTCTTGCCTCAGCCTCCCAAGTAGCTGGGATTACAAGCACGCGCCCCCACGCCCAGCTAATTTTGTATTTTTAGTAGAGATGGGGTTTCTCCATGTTGGTCAAGCTGGTCTGGAACTGCCATGATCCGCCCATCTCGGCCTCCTAAAGTTCTGAGATTACAGGCGTGAGCCACTGCTTCAGCTGTGTTTGATAATTTTTATAACAAAATATTTGGAAAAAGAAATTGCTCTAAAGTACATAGGTTATGACAAAAAATTTCTTACATTAAATAGAAAAATATATTTAAAATAGAATAAATTGATACAACCTTACTGGGATTTTAAATAAATGCAGTTTAATTCAAATCCCCCCAATTACAAAATGGCAGTAACAAGACAAAAATAGAGCAAAATGTGAAGTTTTCTATAACTTCACTGCTCCTTTCAAATACGCTACTCAAAACCTACCCCCTTCTGTTGTCTTTCAGCAAATGCCCTTTCCTCTTACTTCACTGAGAAGAGTGATACCATCAGGCATGAAATGTTCCACCGTCTGGCCAGGCGCAGTGGCTCATGCCTATAAACCCAGCACTTTGGGAGACCGAGGCAGGCGGATCATTTAAGGGCAGGAGTTTGAGACCAGCCTGGCCAACATGGTGAAACTCTGTCTCTACAAAAAATATAAAACTTAGGCTGGGCACGGTGGCTTATGCTTGTAATCCCAGCACTTTGGGAGGCCGAGGTGGGTGGATCACCTGAGGTCAGGAGTTTAAGACCAGCCTGGCCAACATGATGAAACCTTGTCTGTAAAAAAAGAAAAAAATACAACAACTAGCTGGGTGTCGTGGCAAGTGCCTGTAATCCCAGCTACCTGGGAGGCTGAGGCAGGAGAATTGCTTGAGCTCGGGAGGTAGAGGTTGAAGCGAGCCGAAATCGCACCACTGCACTCCAGCCTGGGCAACAGAGCAAGACTCTACTTCAAAAAAATAAAAATAAAAACTAAAAATAAAAAATTTTAGAAAAGAGGAATGCTCTACGGTCCAACATCATTACCTAGAAACTTATTGGTAGGTGTCCCCTTTTTAGTTTTCTCTAGTCTCAGGAGAGGAGGTATACTGCCTGCTATTCTGACCAATCTAGTCACCTTGTCCCTATTCCCTCTTCATTCTCCAAAATCTTGCTCTATCACTTAGTCCTTCTCTGTTCTTGTTTCTTGGGCCCCTTTCTCATTATTGGTTGCTTCCCCTACAATATTTATAAAATGCCTAACAATCTACTCTTCCTTTGTCTCAGATCCACAAGATAACTATTTTATGGAGATTCCTGTCTAGAAGATTCTGGGCATTCCTTAAATAATGCTACTCAGTGCTGGTCTGTGAACTGTTTGTTACTAGTCAGATTGAGATAAGGAGCTTTCATCACAATGTAAAGCAACTATGTCAATTAATGTGCAGTTTCGTTTACCTGGCTTCTTTTTTTTTTTTTTAAGCAAGACCTTATCAATGAAAGAAGCAATGTGTTAATTACATTCTGGCATAGGTCTCTTATTTCACTGTGGACTGGTAATGAAGTTTGTGGATTGGTACCTATCTGTGATCTAGCTTGTTTGTGGACTACATCTTGAGTAACATTGACTAGAGTAACACTAATGCAACTCCCTTATTCCCACACCAACATCCTACCCTAGTTAAATGAGGCTAGAGAGAACTATCAGAATTATTTTTGTTTGGTACTCAGCTGATGCTTCTAAGACGCAGATCATGTGTGTCTGAATCAGTTTTCGTCTAGGTCATTGCTTTTCAAACTAAAGATCTTGAAGGGTTGTGAAATCAATGCAGTGAGTATTAACCAGCAAACTAATATGAAATGAAATAGAAAATATTTTCATGCATCACAAACCACTTGGTAAACATTTTTTTTTTTTTTTTTTTCAGAGACAGGGTTTCACCATGTTGGTTAGGCTGGTCTCTATCTCTTGACCTCGCGATCCACCCGCCTCGGCCTCCCAAAGTGCTGGGATTACAGGCGTGAGCCACCATGCCCGGTGGTAAAAATTGTTTTGTGAAACTTTTGATTCAATTATATTTACATTTTTGATAGATTAGATTATTGTTCAGAGAGATTCACTCCTCTCATCTCCATGGATGGAGTATACTTTTCTGCCGCTGACATTGGGCTTGCCATATGACTTGCTTTAACTAATAGAATGATAGCAGATGTGACATGATCAAAGGTTTGTTGAGTAGTTGTGCAACTGGGCTTACTCTTTTGCACTTCTACCATTTCCATGAGAAAACTTTGCCCAGGTTAGTCTGCAGGTATCAATAATAGGATAAGAGGTATGTGGGGCAGAGCCACCTGAGTTAACCACCTAGCCAGGCTCTGCCTTTGTCAGTCAACCACCAACCACCCACAGATACATGAGCAGCCAAGATCAGCAGCACCACCTAGCTGAGTTCAGCATAGATCGGCTGGCCCTAACCAACCCACAACAATTGAGTGAAAATAAATGCTTATTGTTAGAACCCCTGCTTTCTTTTTCTTTCTTTTTTTTTTTTTATTTTTGACGGAGTTTTGCTCTTGTTTCCCAGGCTGGAGTGCAATGGCACAATCTTGGCTCACTGCAACCTCCGTCTCCTGGGTTCAAGCAATTCTCCTGCCTTAGCTTCCTGAGTAGCTGAGATTATAGGCATATGCTACCATGCCCTGCTAATTTTGTATTTTTCCTAGAGTTGGAGTTTCTCCATGTTGATCAGGCTGGTCTCGAACTCCCGACCTCCGGTGATCCTCCTGCCTCGGCCTCCCAAAGTGCTGGGATTACAGGCGTGAGCCACTGCGCCCATCCAGCCCCTGCTTCTCTTAAGCTATTTCAAGATAGGTTTCTCTTGCAACTTAAGCAGGAAGTTCTTATTAATACAATAGTACTTATAAATAATATTAAGCCCTGGTGTTCACACAGACATATTTCATTCATTCTATTTATAATCCATCTCCTTGCAGTATTCCTAGCTGAAATACTATATAAAATTATATATTAGAAGCAAAGGTAAGAATTTTTCCCCACAACTTAATTCAACTTCATACTTTCTGGCTAGGTATGGTGGCTCACACCTGTAATCCTAGCACTCTGGGAGGCTGAGGCGGGCAGATCACCTGAAGTCAGGAGTTTGAGACCAGCCTGGCCAACATGGCCCGTCTCTACTAAAAATGCAAAAAATCAGCCAGGTGTGGTGGTGTGCACCTGTAGTCCCAACTACTCAGGAGGTTGAGGCAGGAGAATTGCCTGAACCCGGGAGGTGGAGGCTGCAACGAGCAAAGATCATGCCACTGCACTCCAGCCTGGGTGACAGCGTGAGACTTTGTCTAAAAAAATAAATAGCCAGGCACAGTGGCTCACACCTGCAATCCCAGCACTTGGGGAGGCCGAGGCAGGTGGATTACCTGAGGTCAGGAGTTCGAGACCAGCCTGACCAACATGGAGAAACCCTGTCTCTACTAAAAATACAAAAATTAGCCAGGTGTCGTGGTATACGCCTGTAATCCTAGCTACTCAGGAGGCTGAGGCAGGAGAATCACTTGAACCAGGGAGGTAGAGGTTGCAGTGAGCTGAGATCGTACCATTGCACTCCAGCCTGGGCAGCAAAAGAGAAACTCCCTCTCAAAAAAAAAAATAAATAAATAAATAAAACTTAATACTTTCCTATCCCGCTCATTATGATTACACTTCAGTGTATAAAGTATTAGATCCTTCACAGAGGCTTCAAATACTTTACAACTGAAAAGCTTTGTTTTCAAAATGTAATTCACAGCTCAGAAGTAATGAGAAGTAATAATTTCTAATTACTGTCTAAATTTATAATTCCCATTACTATGAACTTGATACTTACTATGTTTTTGATGCTCCATCGAAGAATGCTGTCCGTTGGGTGAGAGGTCACTGTAACTCCGGCTGCCTCGCCAGGAGGCCGGACACACGCACCTATTCTGCACGCGGCACCTAGCTCTGCACCCGGCACCGGTCTCTGCTCCCGGCACTGGTCTCTGCTCCCGGCACCGGTCTCTGCACTCGGCACCTACCTCTGCGCACAGCTCTCCTGGAAAGCTCCCGCGGATGCAACCCTGGTCAGATCTTGCCTTAGAAAAAACCCGCCCAACAACCTGCCAACCAATAGCGGCCCGCGCCGTCTCAATCCCGCTCCCCCGGAACCAACCAGAGCGCCCTACTGTTGCTCGGTCTTCATAGCCATAAAAACCCCACGCCCCAGGGTGTCAGTGCAACTTCTCTGGCCCCCTTTCTCAGGACCATAGAACCTCGCCTGGGAGCTGAATAAACTGGCATTTAATTTTCTTATACTGGCCTCAGTTTCCTCATTTTAAACTCGTCAATAACCTTTACACCATTTGTGGCAAGTCTTGGTCAACTTAAACCAGCCTCTTCACCAGAGCCAGGGTGAGGCTCTGTAATATATGATTTCTCCAGGTTATTCTCATTGCCTTTAGGAAGAAGGCCAAGTTCAAACTCCTTAGCATGATGTCATTCATGATCTGGCCCCTGGTGGCAATTTCAGTCTCATCTCTTATCACTTGATTAGACTTGTCGGCTGCTGAAGTTACCACTGTCTGTCTCACCTCAGGGCCTTTGCACAGACAGCTTCCTTGAGCTAAAATACCAGCTGCCTCCCTTGGCCTGCCTAACACCAACTCATTCTCCAGGCCTCAGCTCAGCCACTCCTTCCTCCAAAGGGCCTTTTCTGATTGATCCTGCTATTGTTTGGTTAGGTATTTTCAGATTCTAGAACATTGGTGCTAAGAGGAACATGGCGTGGGAAGCTGTGTGTTGTAGTGGCACAAGCACTAGGTAGGGAGTGAGAAGACGTGCAGTGACTGACCCTGATGAACTTGTGGAGCCCTGGGGAAGTCCTTTTCCCCTTAGGCTTCAGTTGCTCTGCCCACAGGATGGGGGAGTAGGGCTATGTCAGCCGTTCTCATGAGGGAGTAGGGCTACGTCAGTGGTTCTCATGAGGCAGTAGGGCTATGTCAGTGGTTCTCATGAGGGAGTAGGGCTATGCCGGTGGTTCTCAAGAGGGAGTTGGGCTATGCCAGTGTTTTTCATGGGGAGAAGGGATATTCCAGTGGTTCTCATGAAGGAGGAGGGCTGTGCTAGTTGTTTTAATGGGGTCCGTAGGGTTATGTTGGTAGTTTTCAAACTATGTCCTTCAGAGCTCTGGGAATTCTGGAGAAAGCTGTCCAGGTGAGAAGCAAAAAGAAGGCAAAACCACCTTTTGGATCCCACTCCTAATTCTCTTCAGGTCTCTTTTAATACCTGCATCATATATTGCACTTTTATGATAATTTGTTTTAGGAAAAAGAGGAATTAATAGCTTGAAAACATTAGAAAACCACTGATCTTTGTAACTAGGATCTTGTCCAGCTCAGACATTCTGTTGTTAACACAGACCCTCCCATCAGAGGAAGAGAGGGAGACAGCTGAGGGTGCAAAGATGATTGTGATGAAGTCGATGAGAGACTTGAGGGGAACCTGGTGACCTGAGCTGCTGGCTTTGGTCCAGTCAAACCTGGCACAGGATCTATAGAAGTGAGAGTTTTCATGATGAGATTGAACATTTTGGGTTTGGGGTCAAAAGAACTGGGCCTGCTGGACTCCAAACCAGTGGCTTACACCCTTGATGCTCAGTGGAATTATCTGGGAGGTTTTGAAAAGCACTGATGACAGAGTCTGCTCCTCAAACAACTGAGTGAATCTCTAGGGAAGGACTGTGGCATCTGAACCTTGCAGAGGAGAACTGTGATTGTCTTGCTCCCCGTTGCAGTCCCAGTATCCAGCATATACAATCAGTAGTCAATAAGTAACAGCAAATATTTGTTGAATAAATAAGCGTATTTCATATTGACAACTGACAGGCTTATATTTCCTTAATCAGGTTACTGAGACTTCCTGAGGCTCAGTTTTTTCATCTGCAAAGTGAAGAAGTAATTTCTACTCAGAATTGATGCTATGAGAATGAGGGGTAAGTCAGGTACCTTGCAGAACGTATGGCACATAGCAGTTGATTTGTAAATGGTGCTACAACCATTAGTGACAATTGATGTGACTAAGATTCAGACCGAAAAACACTGGGTGCCAATTAGTCTGCCTTATATCAGTCAGGAGACTAAATTATTCTCCAATGACAAATAACCCCCACGTCTCTGGGGCATAACACAGCAAATAATTATTTTACCCGCATTACTTGTCCATCACAGGTTGACTAGGGGTTGTCAGAGTCTCAGTCATGTGGAACATTGCCAGTGGTCATGAGAGTCAAAAGGAATACCTTGGAGCTCCTTCCACTGGCAAGTCTCAGCCTAGAAGTGACCCACAACTGATTAGTCAGAAGCAGTCACATGGTTGCATCAACCACTGGAACCCAGCAAGTACAATCACACTATGTGCCCAGAAGGCAGAGAACTGGAACTTACATTGATGAACAACGAGAAAGATAGCACCGTAGCTTTCTGGAAGTCATGCATGACTGTATACACACTTAACCTTCAATAATGACACCAGGAATCAAGTGACAGTTGAGGCACAAATGGCTTTGGGCATTAACTGTGTTTTGATACCCAGTCTTCATTCCTCTTTCCTTTTTTTTTTTTTTATTTGAGACAGAGTCTCACTCTGTTTCCCAGGCTGGAGTATAGTGGCATGATCTTGGCTTACTGCAACCTCCACCTCCCAGGTTCAAGTGATCCTCCTGCCTCAGCCTCCCTAGTAGCTGGGATTATAGATGCTCACCACCAGGCCCAGCTAATTTTTGTATTTTTAGTAGAGACAGGGTTTCACCATGTTGGCCAGGGTGGTCTCGAACTCCTGACTTCAAATGATCTGCTTGTCTTGATCTCCCAAAATACTGGGATTACAGGCATGAGCCACCATGTCTGGCCTTTTTCTTTTGGACTCATCACTCAAATACAATTTTTAAACCACTTCATGAGATAAAATTTATATGCCAGAAACTTCACCTGTTTTATATGTACAATTCAATGATTTTTAGTAAATGTTAGAGTTGTAGAACCATCACCAAAATTCAGCATTTCCAGCACCCCAAAAATGTTCCTCATGCCTGTCTGTAGTCAATCCCCACTCATACAGCCAATTTCATGCGAGTATTAATCTGTTTTCTGTCTGTACAAAAATTTATCTTTTCTGAACGTTTCATGCAAATGGAATCATGTGATATATAGTCTTTCGTGTCTGACTTCTCACTTCTGATGATGTTTTAAAGGTTCATCTGTGTTATAACATCATAGGCGTTGCAAAGGTTTTGGAGGCTGATCAAGGAAAAAGATATGATCACGAGATGCAGTAACACATAACAAGCTTTATTGGATGGTGTCTAGACAGGGTGGCATAAACAGGGAGTCCCGTACAGGATGAGACCTGAGGGGTATGGTTCTGAGGCCACCATCTAGGAAGAAAGTAGAGCAAGGGAATTCCTGAAGAAGAGCAGGAACAGAGAGGGGCTTGTAGTAAGTTTTGAAGTGGAAGTTCTCCCACATTGTTCTTTTTCAAAATTATTTTGACTAATCTGGGACCTTTGCCTTTTCATATACATTTTAGGATAAGCTTGTCAATTTCTGAAAAGTACTGTGGCATTTTTATAGGGATTGTGTTTAATCTGTAGATCTGCAGGGAGATATTTGACTCCTTAACAATATTGGGTCTTCCAATCCAAGAACATAGAATGTCTCTTCATGTATTAAAATCTTTCTTATTTTCTCTCAGGAATGCTTTGTAATTATCAGTGTGCAAGTCTTGCACTTTATTGTAAGCTTATTTCAAGATACTCTAGTCTTTTTGTTGCTATTGTGAATGAAATTTTATTTTCATTTTGTGGGTTGTTATGTGTATTATTATGTAGAAATGCAATTTTTTTTTGTGTCTTGATCTTGTGTCCTGCACCTTGCTCTACTCATATATTTGCTCTAGAAGTTTATTTTAAAAATTGGAGTGGATTCCTTAGGATTTTCTCCCAATATGATCATGTAATTTGTAAATAAAGACCATTTTATTCTTCCTTTCTGATCTGAACCATTTCAATGAAAGATATTTTTCTTACTTTACTGGCTAGAACCTCTAGCCACAATGTTAAGTAGAAAGTGGCGAGAGACATCTTGCTTTGTTCCCGATCTTGAGGGGAGAGCACTAAGTCTTTCACTATTAAGTATGATACTAGCTGTAAGATTTTTATAGATGCCCTTTATCAGGTTGAAAAGTTTCTTTCTATTCCTAGCTTGTTGAAAATGTTTTATTTGAATGAGTGCCGGATTTTGCTAAATGCCTTTTCTGCATGCGTTGAGATAATCATGTGACTTTTGTCCTTTATTCTATTAATATAGTGCATTACACTAATTAATGTTCAGATGTTAAACCAATCTTGTAATACTGAGATAAACCCCACTTGGTCACGGTGTATTATTCTTTTTATATGTGTCTGGATTCATTTTACTAATATTTTGTTGAGGAGTTTTGTATCTATATTCATGTGAATATTTGTCTGTAGTTTTATTTCCCTGTAAGATGTTTGACTAGCATCAGGGTTATACTTGCTTCATAGAATGATTTGGAAAGTGTTTCCCTCTACATTTTCTGGAAGGATTTTGGAAGGATTAGTATTATTTATTATTTAAATATTTGATAGCATTTGCCAATGAAGCTACCTGGCTCTGGGGTTTTCTTTGTGAAGAGATTTTAAACTCAATTTCTTTTCTTGTTGTAGGTGTATTCCTATGTTTTTACTTATTCTTGGGTTCATTTTGATAACGTGCATCCTTTGGGAATCTGTCGATTTCATTTAAGTTAACAAATTTGTTTCTACAACATTATTTATACTAATCCCTTGTAATTATTTTAATTTCTGTAGGATAGGTAGTGATTTTCCCCTTTTTCAGTCTTGATTTTTGTAATTTGTGTTCGTCTCTTTTTACCCCTAGTCAGTCTAGTTAACATTTTCAGATTTTATTTCTATTTCATTGATTTTTACTGTAATTTTTATTATTTCCTTTTTCTGCATGCTTTGGGCTTGCTTTCCTTCTTCATTCTTGTTTCTTAAGATGAAAGCTTAACTATTGATTTGAGATCTTTCTTGTCTTCTAACATAGGCATTTAAAGTTATAAATTTTCCTGTTAGTACAGCTTTAGCTACACTTCATAAATTTTTCATATGTTTTGTTTCCATTTTCATTTACTTAAAAATATTTTCAACTTCCTTTGTGGCTTTTTTCTTTGTCTCATTGGTTATTTTGAAGTGGATTGTTACTTTTCAAATATTTGTTAATTTCCCAATTTTCTCTGTTGAGGATATCTAATTTAATTTCTTCTGGTCAGATATTTCTTCCCCAGCACCTTCAATATGTCCTCCCACTGTCTTCTGGCCTCCACTGTTTCTGATAAGGAGTCAGCTGTTAATTGTATTGTTGTCCCACTGCACATTTTTCAGGCTTTTAGCTTTTAACAGTTTACATATTGTGTATGTAAATGTAGATCTATTTGTACTTATCATACTCGGAGTTCATGGAGCTTCTTAAATGTGTAGATTAATGTCTCTTATCAAATTTGGAAAGTTTTTGGCAATTATTTGTTCAAATACTTGTATGCCCCTTTTCCTACTTCTCTTTTTCCAGGATTCCCATTACATGAATGTTGCTATGGATGGAGTTTGATGGAGTTCCACAGCTGTTTGAGGATCTGCTCAATTTTCTTCATTGTTTTTTCTTTTTTCAGATTGGATAATTTTTATTGATTTATCTTCAAGTTTGCTGATGTTTTATTATGGCGTCTCAGATCTGTTATTGAGCCCCTTTAGTGTACTTCCTGTTTTACTTTATTTTTCAACTCTAGATTTTCCATTTGGTTCTTTTTAAAATATAATCTTTATCTGTGTGTTGATATTCTCTATTTGATGAGTCATTGTCATTGTAAATTCCCTTAACTTATAAAATATAATTTTCTTTAGTTTTTGAACATAATTTTACTAGCTGCTTTGAATTTTTTTCTGCAAAGTCTGACATCTTAGAGGACCTCTCAGAGAACCTCTCAGAGACAGTTTCTGTTGACTTTTCCCCTGAGTTTTTTCCACTTTCCTGTTTCTTTTAATGTCTTGCAACTTTTTTTGGAAATTAGAAATTTTAAATAATATATTTTAGCAACTGTAAATTCTCACTCTCTCTCTAGGAGTTGATACTGCTGATTTTGGTTGTGTATTGACTTTCCTGGACTTATCTGTAAAGTCTCTCTACTATAATGTGTGGCTGTGATATCTCTGCTAAAGTTTATTTTTTGTTCTTACTTTTCTCCTAAATTTTAATTCCTATTGTTAAACCTTGGTTCAGCATAGCTTACTAATTGATCAAAGGTTGTGTTCAAACACATCAAGTCAGTAAGGCTTCTACTCTTTGCTAATGGATCACTATATAGATTGCAGAACACATTTAAAGTTCAGGCAGTTTACAGTTCTGTCCCTGCTCTTACCTATCTGAGATTTTGTGTCTTCTTTGCATGTACACAAGATCTCACATCCAGCCAGGTATATGTACATAGCTAGTGTCCTCTTCAGTCTTTTCAGCACATGCAGTCAGCCTTGCACATAACCACAGCCTTTTAGACCTTGAGCAATGTTTTGGAGCTTAACAAGGCTCACTCTGGCTGTCTAGTTACTTGGAGCTCCCTGTCAAATTTCTGGCTATGCTTCTGGTCTATTGCTTATCCTAATCAATGTGATAACCACAGACTAACTGCAACATTGGCCTTCCCCATTTGTTTGCTAATGAAATCACTGTTGTGAATCAAGTACTCTTTTCCATGATGTCTGGGGCATGAGATTTTTCCCATATTCATTTCAAAGCAGTCTTCCCTGGCAGAAAAGTGTTGGTTTTCACAGTGCACTCTGACCTGGTAGACCTGCTACACTGATGGAATTGAGGGGATCATGGGAGCAGCCGTAGGCTAAAACAATCAGCAGCCCACTGTCCTCAGCCCAGTGTCAGTAGGTTTATTTGAATAAACTCTTGTCATTTTTTGCATGACTTTTGTCAGTTTTCAGTGTCTCAAAGTTGTTGTTTTTGACAATTTTGTTCAGTTGTTTCTTTGGGGAAGAATTTGCTGAGTTCCTTTCTCTACCTTTCTCAAAGTTTCACCATTTCAATATAATTTTGTTGTTATTGCTCTATTGCATGCTGCTTTGCTAGGACTGCTGACCAGAGACCCCATCTTTTTTTGCCAGGAAATACACCTAAGACAAAGCTGAGTTATCAAACACTCTTGTCCTAAATTTGGGGGCAAGAATCTTGGGGCTAAAATCTTGATGGGAGTGATACAAGAACAGAAAATAAAGTGTTATACTTCATTCATTTAGCAACACCCTGACTGGATTCCAAATTATCTCATGCTACCTCTACTTCTAGGGCTCCTCTGGTTCTCATCAGGTACAAAGCCTGGTTCTCTGGCCTTTCATCAATTCTGGAAAGACCCCCATGTCCATCCAATAAATACCTTTCCTTCTCAAGTTAGCCAGAGCCTCTTTCTGTTGCTGGCAAGCAAAGTATCTGACTGATACAGCTTTTCAAAGGATGTGCAGAAGGGAATCTTTTAAAGACTCCAGATAAGAGGCCAATTATTCACTTGACAGTTTTTGGGATTGCTATAACAAACGCGTGCCTGTGGGACGCTCCTGTGCCGGCGGTACGTTGTGTGCCTGATGAAATCCCACTGGAGGGGCCAAGCCTGCACCTGTCACCAGTCACAAAGAAGATCCAATTTTTATCCATTTCATCTGGAGAACCATCTGGGCTGGGAATAGGAGTAATAATAACACATCATTGTCACCAGATTTCCTCATAGATAGCACAATTTTTTTTGTTGTCGTTGCTCTTGTTAAAAATCAAGTTTTCAAGTCTGCCGGTAAATAAACAGCCAGCAGTAGTTATGAAGTCTGTCCTAGCTTGTAGTACAAAGGATTTGGACTGGTCCTGAGAACATGGCATGGTTAGAACTGGGTGCTGGTAGTCTTTTCTGGAGGGGCAGGAAGTTGAGGGGTATATCTCTAGAAGGCCATTGTAGCAAGAACCATTCAAGGGAGTGCTGGGTAGCAATGACTTGCTTATCAACTTCAGGTATAAAAACAATTTTGGGTTTCTTTTAATGTGGGCCAGCAGCAGAATGTGGCTTATAAACAAGCAATCTGTGTTATTAAACAGCATTAATAGAGATATATTATATTAAACAGGGAAGGTGATAGTCTTCCTCTGTTTCATCCTCCTTAGAGCACTCAAAGTTCTATCTTCATTTTAGACATCACACATTTTATGTGCTAGAGACTGTCAAGAACACATTTAGAGGAGAACAATCAAGATGGTGAATTGACTTCAATCATCATGTAATGAACACTGGAAGGAGCATTTAACTTGCAGAGGAGAAAATAAGGGGATAGAAATAACAGAGAATGGGAAGTAACATAGCTATTTGCAAAATACACAAAAATGAGATGTGGAGGAATGATAGCATCTGCTCTCTCTATCTCCAGTGACAGATCTAGGATCTACAGGTAGATAGATTTTAATTCCATATGACTCTATATGAAATAAATATATTTTCTTTTTTTTTTTACACTCCCTGTTTTTTTTTATTTTTATTTATTTTTATTTATTTTTATTTATTTTTTTATTTTTTGAAAGAAAGAAAAAGAGAGGAAAGAAAGTGAGAGTGAAAGAAAGAAAGAAAAAGAATGTATGAGAGAAAGAAAGAGGAAGAAAAAGAGGGAGAGAGAACAGGATTCTTGTTCTACTG
>CAUYLG010065404.1:0-19308 GCA_963573385.1 Cacajao melanocephalus | reverse complement strand
AGAGAGAGAGAGAGAGAGAGATGGTGTACAAGCTAATTATTAGATAACATGTATCATCTCACATACTTTTTTGGTAGAATATTTTAGCTCTACTCTCTTAGCAGTTTTTAAGTATACAATATGTTGTTATTACTACAGTCACTAGGCTGTACAGTAGGTCTCCAAAACTTATTTATCCTGCACAACTGACACTTTGTATCATTTGACTGACATCTCCCAATTCTATCCCCTTCCCCCAACCCCTTGACAACCACCATTTCACTCTGCTGTCGTGAGGTTGGCTTTCTTAGATTCCACATATAAACGAGATCATATAATACTTGTCTTTCTGTGGTTGGCTTATTTCGTTTAGCATAATGTCCTCTAAGTTCATCTATGTCGTTAAAAGTATAAGGTTTCCTTCTTTTTAAGGCTAGATAGTATTCTGTTTTGTATGCGGACTGCATTTTCTTTATTCATCTGTTGAGGGACACTTGGGTTGATTTCATATCTTGGCCATTGTGAACAGTGCTGCAGTGAACATGAGAGTGCTGATAGCTCTTTGACCTACTGATTTCATTTCCTTTGATATATACCCAGAAGTGGGATTGCTCGATCATATGGTACTTCCATTTTTAATTTTTTGAGGAACCTCCATACTGTTCTTTATAATGGCCGTACTAACTTCTACTTCCACTAGTAGGAACCAGTCTTTCTCTCACACAGTTCAGTCATCGCCCTCACTGTCCCACCTCCTGCCTCCTCCATTTTGAATGTCTGTGGACACTGAAGTTTTCTCTTCAGACTGGATATGAGCCAGCACTCCAGCACTTTGTGAGTTGAGTGTCAGGACAAGGTGCGACTTGATTCTCCCAGAAATCTTTCTTGTTTTAGAGATAGCCTCCTGGGTCAGGGACTCTTAAGGACCAAAGTTCAATTCCCACCACTCCCTGTTACACTGGGAACTTCAGAATGTGCGAGTTCCACGATTCCCAGTGCTGACAGATCAGAGGAGGACCAGATGCGACAACATGGCTGCTGCTGGAGAGGCTGAGAGGTGACTGATTAGCTTAAGCCTGCACAGTCTGTGGAGGCAGCACCTCGTCCCTGCCTTCTCAAGTGATGAAGTCTATGGTGGAATACAGAGCTCCCTGCTCTGAGTGCCTGAAGTCTTGATTTTCTGGGGGAAAACTATCTGTACCTCTTTCTCCTAGTATTATTTGTGTCCACAAGTAACTCTAACCAAGTTGCGAGCTCCTGAGAGTTGAGAGTGTGTTTTGGTCTTTTTATCTATGAAGTGCTGTGTTGTGCCTTTACTCTGAGGCCATGATTGAAAAAAATGTGAGAGGGAGAAAATTGCAAGATGATCACCACATTTTGTTCAATCAGAAAGGAATGTGCCAAGCAGTTTATACTGTTCCATCTATTTTTGGAAAAAACATATCTCTGTATTATCTGCTTCCTGCCTTCCTTTTACTCTAACTCCTCTTTCTCTTATAATCAAAATAAAGAAAAAAAAAACACAGAATGCTATCCACAATATGTTAACTGCTGGTTATCTCCGGATGTTGGGATTATGCCTCAAACAACAATTCTGAGTAACTTAAATAAATATGGAATGTTCTGGGAGCTGCGGGGTAGGATACAGAGTTGAGGAAAAGCCCAAGACCTGGACATCAGAAAGTCGGTGCTGAAGAGATCTCTCAGATGTGTGTAGTGAGAAAGGAGAGCCCTCGGTGCAGGGGGTCACCAGTTCCAAGCGTGTTCTCATCTTTACACGTCTACCTTCAAGAATCAGAGTCCTAGGAGAGGAGAGTCTGATTGACCTAGCATGGTTTATATGACCAGCCTTGGCAAGGGGAGGGCAGGACTTTTTGACTAATGGGAAACCTGTGCTATTACCAAAGATATGGAGAGGAGAAATGCAAAGGCAAAATATAGATGACCACCATGAACCAGGAGTACTTTTCTTTTGTATCTGTGGTTTCTAATTTTTTTTTGCTACCACCAAAATACAAAAAATAATTAAGAAATATTTATGTATTTTTATATGTAAGGTATATATTTTTACATATGTTATAATGAACCTTTTAACATTTGTTCTTTTATAGTAAGAAAAAAAGATAGCAGAGCAGCAACACCATTAAGAGGGAGCTAGTGCACTGGAAGGGATTCAGAGGTGAACATTTGGGAAGGTAAAGGGACAGGAAACCATGCAAAATAGTCTCTTGGGAGGAGCATGGGATGTTTTAATAGGGGAGTGAGGATACTCAGGTGGATATGAGAACATCTTCACCTCTTGAGGAAGCAGTATCCGGATGTGGTGGGAGGTATTCTTCAGGGTTCCAGGGGTGAGGGTGCTGGGCCCAGGGGTGCTTCTAAAGAGAATTGCTGCTCAACAACAGCAGAGGCAGCTTCAAGAGCTCTCACGGGTGTCCGTGGAGGGACTCACTGACTCATGCTGCAGTGACTTCACTGGATGAGAGGATTCTGACATCCTTTCCAACCCTAATTCCTAGGATTCCAGGACTCATCGTTGGCAGTGCATGGGTTTGTGGGGAAGAAGGCAGGACAGTTTGCTGAAAGTCCATTAAAGCTCACTTTCTGGATAACTGGGAGGAGCTATAAGAAGAATACAGTTGCAGTAATTTTACATATTCAAAAATATGTTCAAGAACATATTACAGATTCTTATGTCTCAGGACCCTTTTTTCTGCCCCGTTGCTGGTTCCCTAGTCTTCTCCTCTGTCTTTTAGCCCCCAACGGTAGTCGTGGAGAGATGGAGCAGAGAGATGGAATATCCTTTAAAACAATATGAAGAAAGCATGAAAATTTACCAAATATAACTAGATACAAAAACCCAGGTAAACTCATCTGGCGTTTCTCATCTGGCGACTTGGCAATCAGAGAATTTGCTTGTGATGCATTGAATTTCAATGAAGTGCTTTAGAGCCATTTTGAGATTGTTTTTTAAAGATGTGGGGATTTGAACAGAGGTTTCCTGATCCTCTCACCCTCAGAGAGCTGACATACACTGGCCTATCTGGGGACATGTAACCTTTGAATATCTCCCTCCTAGGGTAGGTGGGGGATTTCTGGAAAACGGCAGGCCTCGGGGTGCCCTGAGTGTAAAGTTCTGGATATTCTAAATGGATCATTGCTGATCCAATTTGGGGCTGCCTTGGAAGGACTTTGAAGGCCAGCCATGTCCCAGCCAGGAGAACTCCTGAATCAGTCACATTTACTTTGAATAATTCCTGGGGTTCATGTACAGATGCTGTGCTGAGCCTCTTAGATCCACCTTCATGGACAAAGCACTTACACCCACATCAGCTGGAAGTGCTGCCTTAAGATAGCCAACAGCAGACAGGATTCTTTGGGAATTGCCCTGGCTGAGGAGAATGGCCTTATTCAAGGCCATGCCCCCTTCTCAGATGACCCATGTCCAATACTGAAATAGAGGCAGGAAGGCCCTGTTCCCTTTCTCCAACTCAACAACTCCAATCTCAGCTCAGGTGCTCTGCAATCCCTTTGCACCCTCCTGGAGGCTCTGAAATTCTTCATGCTGTGTCATCTTCCTCACCAAGAATACACTGCCCTCAACTATTAGACGTTTATGCACACATAATTATCTTTAAGTATCTGTATGTTTCTCAAGGCAAGGAGCTATGTCTAATATTCATTTGCATGTGTACAAGTGGTTTGCATATATTAGGTGTCAATAAATATGAGTCATTCATTCTATTGGTTCTAATAATGATTGCTAACAGTTTTTGAGGCTTAGGATGTACCAGGCACTAAACAAAGAGTTTTGTGTACAGAGTTTCAGTCAATCCTATGTATATCAATGGGATGTATGGTATCATTATGATGATTTTACTGGTAAGAAGACCTAGGCTTAGCAAAGTGAAGTGGCATGACCAGTGGCATGGTAATTAGTGACTTTGGAATAATTGTCATACCTTTTTGTGTGTAGATAGTTCATTTACTTTTTTCAGAGCTCTTCAGTATTTAATTTTTCATTATGTCTATCTTACATCTATGTGAGTAAATGATTATACAGATTGAGAAATAAAATTTATACTGTCTAAGCCCTAATAAAAGTCACATAGGGTTTGCTGAAGGTCTCAGAAGGGTGGCTGATGTAGGATCAAGGCTCCTAGTCCATTTTGAATCTGGTGGCCTTTTGGACAAAGGCTGGGTGTGAGCTCAGTTGACAGCTGGGTAGACTGGAGATACACTGAGAAATCTTGTGGCGCCAGAAACAATTGCAGGCTGCCAAACTTCTGGACTGTTTTGTAGTTTCTGGGAAAGCCCCAGTTGGTGCCATTTTACTTTGGCACATCAACCAATAGAAAGTAGAGCTAGCACACAAGATGCATGGGAGAAATACGAAATTATTCTAAAAACACAACTGATTGGTTATGACTAAGAATGAACTTTAAAAAAACCTTTCCTTAAAATAACTGAAGATGTGAGGTTAGTCAAAATTAGCTATCGTTTTATTTTGGCTCTGCTTATGTTGAACAAGACCACAAATCTGTCACCGGAACTTCTCATACACAAGCCTATAAAACTATGGCCCAAGGAAAAAAGTATGTCCACACTGCATTTGAAATTTTACATCAATACTCCTCTAAAGATTCATAGAAGAAATTGTATCTTCTTTCTTAGTAATTCTTCTAGAGGCTATATCACTGTTCTCCAAGTATGTTTACTGCTTAAAAATAAACAGCGTAGACAGGAAACTGATGTGGGATAAACATGATCCTTATGTTTTACTCCTGCATTTCAGAAGGGTCAAGGTCTTCCTGTGACTTCATGCTGCACACTGTCAGTAGTTGAGTTTGACTGTTCCTTCCTCTGCATTTTGAGGCAGCATGGAAATAGGATGAACAGAACATGGGTATTAAGTATTAGACGTTTGAGCTTGATCAGTGACCAGCTGGCCTGCTGTGATAAACAAGGTACATTTTGTCATCAAGAGCATGAATGATACATTTGAGCTTATCTTCACATAGAGAAGTATATACAACATAAGGCAAAGGCCAGATTTCAGCAGCTGCTTGTTCTTTCTTTGAGGTTTGGTCAGCCAAGAGCAAACTCTTGGGGCTTTCCTCTCTTTCTTAATAGGGCAAGAGGCATCCACATCACAGAAAGACCCTTTAACAGGCAAGGTCTTTGAAGATCCCATCTGCCTCTCACCACTGATTAGGCATTATGTATCTTATTAGACAACTGTGCATTATAGTCATCCCTTGGTCTTGCAAGATATTGATGCTTATGATGAGTCAGAATATCACACAAATAAGTATGGCTATAAAAGACAGTGCATAATTTCTTTGGTTTGCAAATGAGGACCTTCTTAATGTTGATGTTTCATTTTTTTCTTCTCTCTATACTATCCTCTGTCCTCTTTCTTCCTTTTCCTCTTGATGTTTCACATTTTTTTTCTTTCCAACTATAATTTTAGATTTAAGGAGTACATGTGCAGATTTGTTACATGAATAAATTACAAGGTACAAGGGTTTGGTGTACAGATAATTTTGTCACCCAGATAATCAGCGTAATAGCTGACAGGTGGTTTTTGGATTCTCACCTGCCTCCCACCCTCCACCCTCAAGTAGGTCCCAGTGTCTGTTGTTCCCTTTTCTGTATTTATGTGTACTCACGTTTAGCTTCCACCGTGAGAACATGTAGTATTTGACTTTCTGCTACTGTGTTAGTTCACTTAGGATAATGGCCTCCAGCTCCATCCATGTTGCTGCAAAGAACATGATTTAATTCTTTTTGATGGCTGTGTAATATTCCATGGTTGTATATGTTTTGTTTCAGATTTTTAGGTACTACAGATAAAGCAGTTTAACAACCCATTCTTTTCCTTGAGAAACTCAGATCTTGATAGTTTGTTCCCCAAGGTCTTACCAGGAAACTTCTTGAGTATTTAAAAGAGAGAGACTTTAGTGACACAGGAAAAAATGATAGAGAATTGCAGACAGAAGTGATGGCTAAACTGAGGAATTAAACAGGAACTAATAAAGCCATTAGAGATTGGAAAAAACATAACAAAACAGGAAACCCTTACCACCCCTTGTCAGGCAGGAGGGAATGAGGAAGTTAGCTTGAAAGGATCAACTCATCCAAGCTGGAATCTCAGAGGGTCTATTCAGCAGAAGCAGGAATCACATTGTGACTTATCTGGGTTGTAGATACTGTCCGAGGCAGATAAGAAGAACCTGGCTTCTTTGTCCCTTCTGCCTTTCAATGTCTTGCCACTATCCATTGACAAACCCAATAAGGATTCTGTTGTGGATATTACTTACCTGGTGGCATGGCCCTGGGTCTATTTGCCCTCCAGATCTGTCACTCAGCTCTTCCTTTCTCTGTTCTGAATCTCAGGGGTTGACGGAGCCTGGGAAATGCAGCCTGCAGGGGCCAGGCAGCCCCTGTAATTCAGAACAGAGAGGAGGAAGTCTGAGGACTGGGGGAGTGAGCAAAGAGGGTCAGGACCATCACAGCAGGTAGTCAATGTCCACAATGAAATCCTCACCTGAATGTTCTTTCCCTAATTTTTCATCCTTATACTTCCTGCTTGCTTTAGAGTCCAGATCATTGTCATTCCTTCTAGAAATCTCTCTCTTGACCCTGCTAATCTGGAGTCTGCCTCTCTGTGCCCCTAATTTCCTGAGCACACTTTTATTAGGGCTGGGCTACATTAAAATATAATTGACAATGTGCTGCTTTGTTTTTTTTTCCATCAGCCAAAAAATTTCCTTGCTGGCATTTCTTATCCTTCCTTCTATCACCATCCCTAGCACCCCCACTTTAGTAGGAGACCAATAAACAAATGAAGACATGCCTGAATCTTATTAACTGAGAAGGGCATGATATAACACTTACCTTCAGTGCTAATTACTTGCTTTGTAAAATACAAAAATTGCACATTCAAAAAATGTTCTGATTAACTTTTGTACTTCTTTGAAAATACACAAATAGTTTTATTTTTAGAGCCAAACCTAAACTCCATAGGTGGGGAGCTGGATATCCTTTATCATTCCTTTTGGATACTAAATGTGTGTCTTTGGCAGATAGAAGCTGTTGACAGAATGCTGGAAAGGGAACCAGAGATGACAGAAGTGTGAAATAAATGGTCTTGCGGGCTGAAAATTGATCTTCTGAATGCTCCCTTCTCTTATACTGATGGTTATCTACTAGAATAATATACCAATTTGTCTTTTGTTCTCCCCATCCCCTTTATTCTACCATAAACTGAGCATTGCTACTATAGACAGAAAATAAGAAACTAGTTTTAATTTAACTATGGGACTGGGAGTGTGTGTGATATTCATGTTTGAGAAGAATGGACTTCATTCCCTTGGTCTCTTTCATTTCCAATAGTAAGTTCTCTTCTATACTGAGTTTGATTTGATAACCTTTTCTGTGACTCAGATGGTATGCTTTCTGGCTGAAGCATCTTGGTTTCCATCTTTCTCTTGGGAACATGAAGAATGGTTTGACATAATGTGTCATAAGCATTTCTTTCAAACCTTTGTAGAATTCGTCTAGTCATGAAGTAAGTAGCAGTTTATGTTATGAACTTTGTTTTGTTTAATTAAAAATTCTTGAAATATGTAATGCATACACAGACATAGCATTTTTAAGGGAAGAAATATTTTACATTTTATTTTAATACATATAATAAAGTGTGTATTTTATTATATTTGAGTTCAAGTAATCTTCACCCATTCTCGTTTTTCAATCCCCTAGTTTTCCTCCCCAAAATCAATGACTGTTACTTCTTTCTTGTTATTCTATGCTTATAAAAGCAAAGTATACCCCTCCTCCCAACACTCATTTACTACAGCTGGAGCACTTTGTACATGCTGTTTGCACTTGCCACTTGCATTTTTAAATTTAACACTTCACATCCTATAAGTCCAAGCATACTATGGAAGTTCTTTCATCTTAAACTTCCTAAATAAGCCTATTTCTCATGCTTGGAAATTACATTTCTGTTGGATAATAAATTTTTTCCATGGATAAATACTGTAACACTAAAGAGATAACACATTAAACATCCTTAGGGATTTAAAACTTGGTATGAATTAGTTAATGACCTAGCTTTCTAATCTGCTAATGAGGGGTGATTGATGGAGGCATTAGAGATTTTGAATTTTGGGAGAGAAAGATTGCAGTGACTAGGAAGAAAGGTGCTGAGATAAAAATTTTCCCACTTCTCTAATTTGTTGAGTGCCATTCCAAAATGTAAGCAACTTGGAGGAAATCAAGTCATGAAAGGAAGAGGGTCAAAGAGAGCAATACTTGAATCAGTATTGCAATACCAATGTGATTGTCAAAGACAAATATATTCTAACCTTGGGAGATAAGGGTTGTTTTATAAAATGCTGTTAAGACTAGCTTAAAAATGTATTAACAGAAATGGAGAAATTTATTCAAGGAATTTGTTCAAAATATCACAGCTGTGCTCAAAACTCTGCTATAAGGATGCTCGTGATGAAATAGTGAAAAAATTTAAATAAAATTAATGTTCAACAATGAGAAAATGGTTGTACAAATGATGGTATGTCCATATAATGATCTTGCCATGAGAGGGTTTCAAATATAATGTTAAGTGAAAAAATTAGCATGTAGCATATTAAATTTTGGTGAAATATATTCACCGTCAATATATTTATGAGTATATATGTTTAGAAAAAAGCATATTTATATATAAAATAAATCTGGTTGGCAGAATTATGGGTAACTTAAATTTTCTTTTTTGCTTACCCGTGTTTTCTAAATTTTCTACAGTAAACATGTTCATTTTGCAACAATAATTTTGAAAACTGTAAAAGTCATGAGCTGAGATGCACGTGAAATAGTTTATATTGGCAGTTTTAACACTATTTCTATTTATTCTTTTTTGCCATATGTGCTGCTTAAAATTATTTATGGAAATATAATGTGAAATATGTGTGGTTATCAAAACAATAGCTATTATAGATGCAATGGAAACAAGACTCAAGTAAATCCAATCTTCTTATTTAAAATATTTATTTATTTTTACCCCTGCCCAAGCCAGATTTTGAAATTATTTTATGAGAGTTCTTTTCAGGATCATTTTTTTTCCTCAACTTGGAAAATACTATTTACCCCACAGAGATGGGTCATCAAATATTGTGCCCAGGATATGTAGCAAAATAGAGAATCACATGATTCTTACTTCTTTTTGGAAATCATAAATGTGATCAGCTAGCTAATTACATTTCCATTTTACTTGTTTGAGATTGAGCTTATGTGAGAGAGTGGTAGTATTTCCTTCATTCCTTTCTCCCTCCCTCCCTCTTTTTTCTTTTCTCTTTCTTTCTTTCTTTCTTCTGGTATTTTCAAAACATGGTAACTTTTATGGCTCTAAGGCATGTTTGTGGTGGGTGTTGGCAGGGTCCCTGTTTAGATTTGACTCTGCTGATCCACACAGCAAGGAAGGTAGCTATATTTACCTTTGTGGCTATCAGATGTCTGAGAATTTAGATGATAGAGGTGACTTTCTAGCAACCACAGTCCTTTAATTTAAGTCTTCACACAACACCTGTTAAGGAAGCGCGAAGAAAAATTACTTTCCCTACCAACAGACAAACTAAATTTGAACTCAAAAATTTCAATAAAGCAAAGATATTATTCAGTAACATAGAAACAACAATGAATGTCAAAAATAGATGAATGAGTTTTATGAAAAGTGAATTTACATCCAGTGCAGTAAATGTTTTGGGAACTTTTCCAGTTATTTATTGTCAATGTAATGCTGCAAAACAAACAATTACAAAACTTTTATACAACAAACAATGCAACATACAGTGCCATGCAACAATAAATATATATTTTCCACTCGTGTCTATGGGACAGCTGGGTGATTGGCTTGAATGATTTTGTCTGGGCTTACTCATGCATTTGCAGTAAACTGGCAGTTTGATTCTGCTCCACATGGTCTCTTATCCTCCAGTATGTTAATCTGGGCTTGTTTTCTGGCCCATTCTATTGGCTAAAGCAAATCACAAGGCAAGTGCAGATTCAAAGGGTAGGGAAATAGACTTATTATTGTGGTGAGACATTTGAAGTTTACTCTTTTAGCAATTTTAAAATATACCATACATTATTACTGAGCATAGTCACCCTACTGTGCAATAGATCTCAAAACTCATTTCTCCTATTTGTCTGAAACTTTGTACCCTTTGACCAACTTCTTGTTCATCCCAACCCCTACCCCTAAGTCTCTGGTAATCATCATTCTACTTTCTACCTCTATAAACTTAACTTTTAAAAATTCCACATGTAAGTGAGATCGTGTGCTGTTTGTCGTTCTGTGCCTGGTTTGTTTCATGTAGCATACTATCCTTCAGGTTTATCCACATTGTTGCAAATGACAGAATTTTGTTTTTAAAGGCTGAATAGTATTTCATTGTATATATACTACATTTTAAATTGATTCAGCAGTTGATGGACACTTAAACATTAATTCCATGTCTTGGCTATTGTGAATAATGCTGCAATGAACATGGGAATGCAGGTATCTCTTTGACATATGGGTTTCAATCCCTCTGGACATATACCCAGAAGTGGGATGGCTGGATTATATAGCAGTTCTATTTTTAGTTTTTTGAGGAACCTCCATACTATTTTTCCGTAATGGATGTATTAATTTATATTTACTAGTTTAACATTATTAATTTAAACATTTTAAAACATGCTTATTTGAAAGCCCCTTTTCGACTTAGCTGTATAATCTCCAGTTCTGCCTGAGTGAATTTTCCATTTGTTCCATCCCTGAATATTTCTAATGATGTTGGTTTTCCTTTGTGCATGGTAGTGGGTTTCCTTCATGCACTTCGTTATTTTTATGAATAAGCTTGTTTTTGGTGGAAGATATTTTACTAAAGAGTTTCCTGAGTGCCTTAAGTTATGCAGACATCTCTAGGATGATTTCACCATAGCTTCTGCTGGGGATCTATGGAGTTTATTGGCTCCAAATTAATTAATTTTTTATTTTTCATTTTTAGACAGGATCTCACTCTGTTGCCCAGGCTGGAGTGCAGTGGTGCAAACAGAGCTCATTGCATCCTTCACCTCCTTGCTTAAGTGATTCTTGATTCCTCTTACCTCTGCCTCCCAAGTAGCTGGGACTACAGGAATGTGCCATCAAGCCCACCTAATTTTTGAAACACTTTTTGGAGAGATGGGGTCTCCCTGTGTTGCCCAGGCTGATCTCAAACCTCTGGGCTCAAGTGAACCTCCCACCTCAGCCTCCCAAATTGTTGGGAATTACAGGTGTGAACCATTGCATCTGGCCCCAAATTAATTTTTATACTTGTGTTTTCACTTGAATTTTATGTACCATTTAGGTGTGTGGCATGGCTGAGGGCTTTGACACTCTTTCTGGTAACTTTTTTCCTACCACAGCCTGGGGTATGTGGCTCACTTCTACACCATAACTCTAGACATGGTAGAGTTTTCTTAGATTCAGTTGAAGGACGGGATGTCTTCCATGGATCTTAGCTTTATGACAATCTCTGAAACATCTTGTTAGCCTTCATGTCCTTCCAAAAGGACTCATGGCTTTAACTCTTGCTCAGCCCTGTGGCTTTGGATATGAGTTTTCTCCTCATTTGTGACATGTGAATTTTTCCTCTTTTTGTTAGACTCAGCTATGAATTTTCATTTTCATTAAAATATATTTTATACATTTGGAGCAGAACAGGCTTCTGGTATCAAGTCTGTGCTTATTGGACAGAAATTCCATTGATGAAATATTAACAAAGAATGTTATTAGCCACAAAGGTATATAAGTAACATCATTTCAGGAAGTAATGACAGCTGTGAGGATAAATAAGACAGATAAAAAGCTAACAAATTGGCATTTAATTTAAAGGAAGGTCATGGAAAACTTTTCTAAGGTAATCCTTGAACAGAGGACTGACTTAGGCAAGGGAGTCAGCCATGTGAAGATCTTGGGACAAACATTCCAAGCTGAGTGAGAACCTGGGGTTGAGGTAAGCTTGGTGTGCTTAGGGAACAGCGAGACTTTGCAGCAACCCCAGAGGAACATGAACAAAGTGAGAGTGGTAAGAGATGAGGCCATAAAAATGAGAGCCCATATAGAGCCTTTGTAGACCATGAGGGTTGGGAATTTGGATTTTATTCTTGTGTGGTGGGAAGCCTTTGGAGTGTGTAAGAGGAGTCACAAGATTCTATTTATGTTGATACAGGGCATTCTTGTTGCTGTTTGGTGAAAAGACTGTTGCGCGGGGGGGGGGATAAACTGGAGATACAGAGATTTATTTGAAGATTAATACAGGCAAGTGATTTTGGTGGTTGGGAACAGGGTGGTAGCAGTGGAGGTGATGAAAAGTGTCTAGATTCAAGATGTATTTTGAAAGGAAAGATGACAAGACATGTATGTGTAAAGAAAAAGAACCATGAAGAATAAGATTTTGATTTTTGCCCTGAGCAACTGGGTAACTGATGTCAGTGTCATTTGCTGAACTTGGGAGGGTAAAGGATCTAGACTTTAGTGTGAAGCATGATGTATTTGAGGTGTCTGCTGAACATCTGAGTAGAGATATCCAGTAGGCAGTTCAATATACCAGTCTGGCATTCAGGAAAGAGCCTGGGGCTTAAGAGCTATGTTTAGAAGCCATCAGTGAAAAAATACAGCACTCAAAGATGGAAGATTAGAGGCTTTTAGTGTGCCTCAGCCACTTGGAAATAGCAAGATAGTACATAAAGATCAACTCTGTGAGCTTTAATTTAAGAAGGAATATGAAACTCCAGAATTGTGAAGGACACCCCAGATCCCAGGAAGGAGAATGCCAGCAAACAGCCCCAGTGATGGTATCTTGCTGATAAAAGTGGGTGAAGCCCCAGTATGTGAGAGAGGCAGAGAGCCTCCCTCTGTCACTCACTTTTCCATTGGGAATCTGAGTAACCCAGGCTGAGGGAGAGCACTTTGATTCTCCAAAGCTCTGGAGGTTACTTGGGGAGGGACTTGGAGATACTCTGAGGGAAAAACACTGAGAAAAGCTACAGACATTTTCCCAGTCCTGAGGCCAAAAGCAGGACACAATTTTTAATCCAGGTATACACAAAGTCAGCCATTCTTTGGTGACCCACTGGCGTGGCCATGCAAGCATATTAGTCTCAGGCCAGAGATGGGAGGGCCTGCTCTGGAGTGGCATAAGGGCCTTTCAGAGCCAGAACTATGGAAAGTGCCTCAGCAGTTGGCACTGAAATTGTGCTCTTCCCCATCAAAAGCCTGCGGTAAGAGGAGAGCTGCTGCAGCTGCAGTTTCTCCTGGGAGGTAAGACTTACAGCCAGGGCCAGCTTTGCAATCTGGAACCAGTCTGTGTGTGCCATTGCTGGTTGCCTCACCTTGTTCTCTTGAGATTGTGGTACAGTAGTTTCTTCCCTTCTCCACTCCCAGGAAGAAACCTAGGCATTCAGCACACCTGCTTGCCAGGACCAGCAGCCTGAGATGCCCCACCAATCCTAGACATAGATAGTGGTGTAGCCAGACCTTTTCTGCTTCATGTCCAGGCAGATTTCCAGGCATTTAGAGCACCCACTGGCCTGCCTGAATAATCAGCCTGAGATGCCCTACCCATCATGTGCAGAGATCCTGGTACAACAGGCCTCTCTCTGCTTTACACCTAGGCAGCTCTCCAGGCATTTGGAATACCAGTTTGCTTTGTTCAGAAACTTGAGCCACCTCACCTATCCTGTGCAGAGATCCTGTGCAGGGAGGCTCTCTCTACTTCATACCCAGGCAGACCTCCAGGCATCAGCATACCCACTCATCAGGTTTTGCAGCCTGAGCTGTCTCACCCTTCATATCCATAGATCATGGTGCAACAGGACTCTCTCTGCTCCATGCCCAACAGAACTCCAGGCATTTGGAGCACCCATTTGCCTGGTTTAGCACCCTGAGGAACCCCACCCTTCCTGGAGATAAACTGCAGTACAGTAAGCCCGTCTCTATTTCACACGTAGGCAGATCATCAGGAATTCAGAGCACCAGCTTTCCTGGATTAGCAGCCTGAGCCTTGCCATCCATCCTGTGCAGAGATCCTGGTACAGAGAGACCTCTGATTCATGCCCAGGAAGATCTCTAGGTATTCAGAGTAACTACTCATCTAGTTCAGCAGCTTGACCAACCCCACCCTTTCTGTGCAGAGATCCTGGTGAAGGAGGACCCTCTGCTCCCATGCCCAGGCAGATCTACAGGCATCCAGAGCACCCACTCTCCTGGATTAGGAGTTTAGGCTTCTCCCAATCCCCATGCTGAGAACTTGGGGCTGAGGAGGTTTCCCAGCTCCATGCCTATGCACATCTCTCGGTGCTTCACGGCCTCCCACTAAACTATCACTTAGTGTAAGTGCTTGTAACTGCTACTGGGGAACCTGTAAGTGGACCTGCCTGGTCTGTCTCTGTTTATCATGTCTCCCACCCTCCTTGGGGCTGAGAAGACAGCTCAGATCACTGTGAATTCCACAAGGGAGCCTGTTGCCTGAGGCAACAGAAAACTTCTTCCAGTAAAAACAGCAAAAGTTTACCCAGATGTGTTGGCCACATCTGCTGTAACATATACACACACTTTACTGGCTTGTAGGTTGAACTGCACAGCCCAATGTAAAGCCTGCTGAAAGAACTGCATAGGGCTATAGAAGCAAAGCCGAAAGATGCTATCCAGCATTCTTTACAGTTATACCCACTAAGGAGGTGGGAAAAGGGAAAGGGAAGAAGAAAACCCCAATGATATTATAGGGAAAGAAAGAAAAAGAGAAAAATACTACCTGCACACAAATACTTATAAAAATTATAAGTGCCAGTGTCTCCAGATGAGAAGAAACTAGTGCAAAGAATATGGCACCATGAAAAATCTGAATGGAGTGACACAGCTAAAGGATTTCACTAACTCTCCAGCAATGGTCCCTAACCAAAATGGAAACTCAGAAATGACACAGATAAAGAATTAAAAATTAAAAAATTCAAAGAATTAAAAAAATTCAAAGGATTGCACAGAAGCTCAATGAAATCCAAGACAAGTTAAAAATCAATACAAAGAAACTTATAAAGCAATCCAGGAAATAAATGAAGAGATAAATACCTTAAGAACTCAATCAGAGCACCTAGAATTGAAAAACCTACTTAAGAAATTAAAAAATATAATTAAAATCTTTATCAGTAGACTGGACCAAGCAGAAGAAAGAATTTTAGAGCTTGAAGACCAGTCTTTTGAACTAACCCAGTCAGACAAAGATACAAAAAAAATTTTTTTTAAAAAAGTAAACAAAGTCTTTGAGAAATGTGGGATTGTATAAAGCAACCAAACCTGTGAATTATTGGCATTCCTGAAAAAGGAGATAAAGCAACATATTTGAGAAAATAATTCAAGAAAAATTTTCTAATCTTGTCAGGTAAACCTCCTGATAGAAGAAATCCGGAGAACACCTGCAAGATAGTATGCAAAATGAACATTACTAAGGCGTACAGTCACCAGGCTATCCAAGGTCAATGCTAAAGAAAAAATCTTAACTGGCAGTTAGAGAAAAAGGTCATATCCTGTACAAATTGAACCCCATCATGCTAACAGCAGATTTCTCAGCATAAACCTTACAAGCTAATAGATATTGAGGGCCTTTTTTCATCATTCTTATAGAAAAGAAATTTTAACCAAGAATTTCATACCCTGCCAAACTAAGCTTCATAAGCTAAGGAGAAATAAAATCTTTCCTAGACAAGCAAGCGCTAATGGAATTTGTTACCACTAGGCCAGACTTATAAGAGATCCTCAGTATAGTTCTAAACATGGAAATAATAGAACAATTTGTTCTACCACAAAAACACACTTAAGTACATAGCCTGCAGACCTAATAAAGCAACCACACAATAGAAACTACAAAGCAACCAGCTAACAGCTTCACAATAGGCTCAAAATCTCACATATACATATTAACCTTGCATATAAAAGGCCTAAACACCACACTTAAAAAGCGCAGATTGGCAAATTGGTTATAAAACCAAGACCCATCCATCTGCTGTCTTAAAGAGACTTATCTCGCATGTAGTGACACTCAGAGGCTCAAAGTAAGGGGTTGGATAAAGGTCTGTCATCAGACAGAGAATAAGAAAGAGTAAGGATCATTGTTCTCACATCAGATAAAACAGATTTTAAACCAACAGCAAAAAAGGTCAAAGAAGGGCATTACATAGTGATAATAGGTTCAATACTGCAAGAAGACCTAACTATCCTAAATATATATGCACCCAAAATTGCAGCACCCAGACTCATTAAAAAAGTACTTCTAGACCTATGAAAAGACTTTCTCTCTGTCTCTTTCTTTTAAAAAATACTGGTGATATTACATTACCTACTACTGAATACTGTCAGCAGTTATAATATAATGGAAAGTATTTGTGTATCTAAATATAGAAGAGGTGCATTAAAAATATGATATTATAATCTTATGGCATCATTGTTGGATATGTAGTCCACTAGTGACTAAAATGTCATTAAAAAGTGCCTGATTATATATAAACCAGTAACATAGTGGTTTATTATCACTATCATGTACTGTACATGATTGTAGGTGCTATACTTTTGTATGACTGGCTGTGCAGTAGATTTGCTTGTTTATAGCAGCATCAATACAAACAGATGAGAAATACATTGAGTGATGACTTTACAATGACTTTGATGTCACTAAGTGATATAAAATTTTCAGCTCCATTATAGTCTTTCGGGACCACCATGGTAATATGCAGTTCATCTTTGACCAAAACATCATTATGTGGTGAATGAATGTTATTGCTAGGGTTCTTGCAGTTATTTACACCATAATCTCTATTAGGGCAAGAATTTTGGTTGCCTTCTCTCTCATTTAAGAAAATATATAAAAGAACATTACTACCCTTGGAGGACCATATTGTTATATTATTATAATTATCAAAGAACGTCTATTGAACACAGCTGAAACAGTGTTGCTCTATGGTCAAGCAGATGAATGTAACCTCTGAGAAAGTAATTCATGGTATGAAATTAACAAAAGGGATGGAATATAAAAGGATAAGCTAAGATTTGTGCATAGCATATTTAGACTATTCAATCAGTAGCAGAGTTGATGAAGAACTGAAGAAGTAAACTGATAAATGGGGAAGGATAGCAGTTGGGGAAGCCATTGAGCAAGTAATATTTTTATTTTTAATGATGTGAGTGATTTTGATTAAGATACAGAAGTATTTTGGGTCTATCATACCAAATCTAATGTTTGTGCTCATAGTGTTTGTTTTTATCTGGGCCTACAGATAGGCAATGAAACTCTTTTAAAAGGTAGCATGTGTAAACACCATGAAGTTTGTTTGAAAAGTTATATGCAACATAAAGCAGTACTGGAGGTTGCCAGCAGATGGAACCATAGATTTTAGAAATTCAGATTGAGACTACTTCTTAGTAGACAATGATAATGCAACAAGTTTATAAAAGCATAATATTTTTTTTTTCTTTTAAATAACACTTTCCTGGACACATATCGGCCAGACTAAAGAGTAAAAACCAAACTAAACTTGTAAAAGTAAGATTCATATTTTTTTGTTACTTCTTTATTATCATGGGTAACATTGCTTGTTTTTGAAAGTTTTTATTTAAATTGTTCTTCCTCTTTTTTTTCTTGGCTGGAGAGTAGCCTATGGCTTATGGGTCTGGTATAGTTTTCATGCTTAATTTTGTGTTGTCTCAAGCCTTATCTGATTACTACAGCCAGAATTTAAGAGAAGTGAGATATAGATGAGGCTGTGGAGTTATACAGCTTGGTATTCAAAAGAGATTGTGTCTTCACCTGCCTGAGGTTTTAAAAGTTGATCTGGTGGAAGGAGCTGGTTGCCATCAAGCAAAGTCCATGGAGGTCTGTCAGGATCCAAGACAGGGTGCAGGGGCACTGAGTGACAGTGATATTGCTGACTGGGCTTCTCTAATAATTGCAATATTGCCAAGAGTCATATGTTTTCAACTGTATTTTTGGAGTGTCCTATTTATTTAAAGGCAGGACTTTCTACCAGCTCTCTTAGTCTTCCTTTTTTTCCTGTTATCTGTGTATAATTCCTACTCTACTGTCCTGCAAGGGCAGGCGGAAGCATGACAATCTCCTGCATTCTCTCTGTTAGAGTGGCATTATGAAAACCACTTCAAACCTAGCTCTTTTTGTTTTGAGGGTGGCCATTCCCTTGAAAAATAGCTGAATTAGTAACAAGAGTAGTAAATATTTAGAAGGTAACTATGGGTGAGAAAATTAAAAGCTCTTTGCTACCTTCCTCTTCACTGTGATCTCTATATTCACTAATTTTCTCTCCTATAGTCGATTTTTAGTTGTGGTAGATATATCCTATATCATTTGACCCCGCAAATATTGGTTGCTTTTACCCAAAGGAATATAAATCCTTCTACCCTAAGGACATGTGCACATGTATGTTCATTGAAGCACTATTCACAATAGCAAAGTCATGGAATCAAACTAAATGCCCGTCAATGGTAGAATTGATAAAGAAAATGTGGTACATATATACAATGGAATACTATGTAGTCATAAAAAAGAACAAGATCATGTCCTTGGTAGCGATATGGATGAAGCTTAAGGTCATAATCCTAAGTGAACTAATGCAGGAACAGAAAAGCAAATACTGTATGTTCTCACTTATAAGTGTGAACTAAACATTGAGTACACATGGACAGAAAGAAGGGAAACAACAGATGCTGGGATGTATTTGAGGGTAGAGGATGGATAGGATCACAGAACTACCCATCAGCTATGATGGTTATTACCTGGGTGACAAAGCCATTTGTACACCAAAACCCCATAACACACAATTTACCTATGTAACAAAACTGCTCATATGCCCCTGAACCTAAAATGAAGGTTAAATGAAAATAAATAAATAAATGATTGAATAAGACAAAAAAACACATGAAACAAAACAAAAATGAAAATGAGTATGACATTGAGCACAATTATTAATCAAGTATATAAATTTTTTTAATCTTCTGAATTTGCATGTTTAAATAATTATACATATATAATTACATTTTAGGTTTTGGGGTACATGTGAAGAACATGCAGGATTGTTGCATAGGTACATACATGGCAATGTGGTTTGCTGCCTTCCTCCCCATCACCTATATCTGGCATTTCTCCCCATGTTATCCCCAACTCCCCACCCCCTGCTGACCCTCCGTTAGCTCCCCCCAACAGACTTCAGTGTGTGATGTTCCCCTCCCTGTGTCCCTGT
>CAUYLG010065401.1:0-13776 GCA_963573385.1 Cacajao melanocephalus | reverse complement strand
TGTGGCTCCTCCGCCAGGAATCTCCTAGTCTGTGGGCAACAAAAATTCGTCTGAAAGTGCGGCGTCCACTCGCTCTCTGCGCTTTCACTGGGAGCTACAATCCTGAGCTGTTGTTAATCGGCCATCTTGGATCTCTCTCTCATCTGATACTTTTCTTGCATAGTTTTTAGGTAATGCTTTTCTTAGGAATTTCATATTTAGTTACTGTCTGTATCCTCTCACTAGAATTTAAGCTCCATGATAGCTAGGATTTTTATCTGCTTAGTCACTGTTACATGTTTTGCACCCAATGGGGAATATATATATGTGTGTGTGTATATATGTTTAATATATAAATATATATAACATTGGAATAAATATAACATATGTAACATATGTAATGTTTTATATATAACATATATATTAATTTATATATATATAATTTATGTATATATATAATTTTTTTATATATATATAATTTATATATATATAAAATGTTTGCTTGTACCCGGGAGGCGGAGGTTGCAGTGAGCCAAGAGCACACTACTGCACTCCAGCCTAAGGGACAGAGTGAGACTCCAACTCAGAAAATATATATGTATATATGTGTGTGTGTGTGTGTATACATTTTTTACATATATAAATATACATGAATAATAATTATATATATGAAACATATATATTTTAAAAGGCCATAGCAGTGCTTGTTTACTGCTATATGTTTTGCACCCTGTTGGGCACAGATTAGGTGCTCATTCAGTGTGGTTGATGACTGCAGCATGAATGAATGCCTGCAGGGGTAAATGGATTTGGAGGGCCTGTTCCAAGATCGAAAGCATTTCCGGGTTCAAGTACCCGACTTGCCAATGACTTTTGGAATAAACTTTTTTGAAGATTGGATACTGTCTGTTATAAAGAGTTGTTCAAGTCCAAGGTGTCAGATATTTTCCAACACTTGCTTGTTAATCCTTGAAGCCACACATGAAAGCAGCAGCCCCAGGTCCTTTACTTCCAGCAGCTGAGTGTGTGAGCCGTGCCCAGCTTCTGATCTTTGATCCCCACGTTTTGTTTGTACTTCTCACTCGGTTTCACACAGTGACACTGACTGCCAGGTAACTGTCTCTCAGGACATTTGTTCTTTGAGTCTGTGCAACTCTGGACCATCTCTGCAGGCTAAAAGATGTGCCTGTTGATAAGAGAAGGAGCCCTGCAGCAGGAATCTGGTGCCAGCTGACCTCAAAGCAACCTGATCTCCAGAAAGTGTCTTTGTTATACTCAAATGGGCCTTCCAGATGAGCCCTGTAAGAATATGCATGATAGCAAAAGCTCAGGAGCAAGCTCAATGCAGAGCCTTTTTATGTTACTGTTGTTCTTAACTTTTGATTTGTTTTCTTTAGGGATCCAGCCTTTCTTTGACTATGAACCCAAACATAAGAAAGAGAAGTTTCTTGGGGCCCCCAAAAAAGTCATAATGCTTTCTGCAATTGAGTTTTCTTCTGCTTCTGGAAACTGAGTCTTCATGCAAAGACATTCCTCTGTGTTTTCTTGATTCTCATCTTGATTCTCTGTTTTGAAGATAACATAGGTGTTGCTTTGTGTCTGTGTAGAGTGTGGCAAAAAAAGAGGAAACAGAAAAAGATCAAAGGACTCTCTCTCTTACCTTTAAAATCTCTTTTCCTTAAGGTATCCTTAAATATCTGTCTTCATTATGCCCTAAAACATTTTCTCTACAACTGATTCTATCCAGCCAGTGGTTTTTAGTAGCACCTGTAATTCAAATGCATGTAATCCAGTATCCAGCCTTAAATACACACCTGAATTTCTAGTCCAACTAAACATCCCACAGGTACTTCAGGTTCACTAGATCCAAGCCTAACTCATTATCTTTGCACCAAAACAATATTTTTTAATTAAAATTTTTTTAAAATAATGATAAATAAAAAATGCTGGCTCTCCTGGAACTGAGCCTGGCTAATGACATTATTTTTTCCCACTCACCCAAACTAGGCATTTAAAAATCAAACTTGACTCCCCACTCTGACTCTGCAAATTCTGTCAGTCACTGAGTCACCGTTTGACCCTACTCCAAGCTTCCAAATCTTCTCAGGAACCATGGTGATATCAGGGCTGGGTCCTATGGAGTATCTAATACCTGTGACACCCAAAGAAGTAATTTTTTGACACCTCTCTCCTCTATACGACAAAACTATTTTCAAAATGGTCATGAGTGTGATGATAATTATGCCTTTATAATATATGTAATTTACAATATCATACATATAAATTATATATATTTATTTATACACAATACAAAGCAGTGAAAATTTTCTCTTTTTTTTTTTTTTTTTTTCTTTTTTGAGACAGAGCCTCACTCTGTCACCAGGCGTGAGTGCAGTGGTATGATCTCAGCTTACTGCAACCTCCTCCTCCCAGGTTCAAGCAATTCTCCTGCCTCAGCCTCCCAAGTAGCTGGGACTACAGGTGCGTGCCACCATGCCCAGCTAATTTTTATATTTTTAGTAGAGATGGGATCTCACCATCTTGGCCAGGCCGGCCTTGAACTCCTGACCTCGTGATCCACCCATTTTGGCCTCCCAAAGTGCTGGGATTACAGGCAGGATTCACCGTGACCAGCCAAAAATTTTCTATTAAACTAAATATGTATAATTTTATAATATATTAGTCTAAAAAATAAATTCCCACAATTATTTTTTATTAATTTTTATGTCTACCTAAATGACCGAGCTTTTATCCTTTGGTTACAGTCTGATATATTAATAGTTACATAAATGGCAGTCCAATAACTAGGTTTTAATAAAACTAAAATGTCTGCAGAAGTATAGTTTAGGCAATTACTTGATATTTTTTGGAGTCTTACTATGCTCCCACCTCTGCCTCCCAAAGTGCTGGGATTACAGGTATGAGCCACTGCACCCAACCTCATTTAGGCAATTACTAATGTGAGATTTTGTTTTCTTATTTGTTCGTCTTAAATAATTAACAATTAAAAAAATACATTCCAATTTAAAAATGTTATTCATATTCAGAAAAAATATTTCATATATGAAATAAAATTTGTACTTATAAAACAAAAATATTACACTTCATTTGGCAAACATTTTACATTTTAAATTAAAATTTTTTTTTAATTATGATTAGGTCACACTGAATGATGAAATTAAGTGAATTCAAATTCTATTTCTTCATCTTTGCAATCACTGTGTTATCATTCTTTCTTTCTAATCTATATAGGAATATGTCCCACCACAGGGGTTAAGACTCAACTGTACCCAAAGTAAGATCCAGTGTTTCCAAACTGTTAGGCGCTCTTGAAATGGATGTGGGTAGCCAAGGCTATTGTGTCAAGGGTTCTGAGAATCAACTTCCACATAAAACATTTATCAAAAGATAAATAACACAAGACAGAGGACCAGAAAAAAGAAGGTCACACAGAGAAAGAAATCAGGAGATCTTGCATATGTAACTTGACTATACATTTGCAATATACTCCCTGCTTTGAAAAACTTGGAAAAAGCATTTCTTTCTTACAAATACAGTTTCCTCCTGAAAGGAATTTTTATGTATTCTATTTTCTGAAATCTTACTGTTTTGGATGTATATATGGCAACAAGATATTTTGTTTATAAATAAATGTAAAAGAAAAACAGATTTTCTTTAAGAAGAAAATACTGGTTTTTGTTATATCTTCTGAAACTTCCAAACCCAATTTGGTTATACGTTGCCACCGTGATGCTATTACCTCAGTAGAACAGGATGTCCTCAAAGAGTGAAACAGTTACCATGAGTCTAGAATGACCTGGAGGTGCCAGATTATGTACCTTAACTCCTAGCATTTCTCAAGCAGTTACTACATGTCCAGAACTCTGCTAAGGGATTTGCAAATTAGAACTTATTTTTCAATCCCACAACTGCTCTGTGATAAATGCTGTAGTTAAACATAATTTTAACGATGAGGATGTCAAGAATTCAAGAGATTAAATGAGTTACCTAAAGTCACACCTAAGAACAGCAAAGATGAGACCAGAGCTGAGGCCATCGGGTTCGAGAGCCTGAGCGCTTAGCCATCATACTACACTGACTTTCTGTTCCAGATATGCCAGCTACTTCTATACTTTCATCAGTGTCTGCTAGGCAGCAATTTTATACTCTGGCCTTTTGTCATTTGTACAGATGCACTAAGTAATAATAATGATGATGCACAAAATTATTTTGTGTAAAAAATTAAAATTTTTGTTTTTAATAGTTTTTGTAGAATCTATTAAATATTAACATTAATAGTTCATAATATATTAATAATTCATAATGGATTAAGTAGCTATTAAACATAAAAGATAATTTATTAAAAATAAATGAAATTATTCTTTATGGACAAATATCAATTATTGCTAAAACGAAACTGGGTTCGGCATCATCTATTTTTCATTTTGATAGAATTAAGTACTGATAAAACTGCTGACAAATAGAAACGGAAAGGTTTGGCCAGGCGCAGTGGCTCACGCCTGTAATCCCAGCACTTTGAGAGGCCAAGGTGGGAGGATCACCTGAGGTTAGAAGGTTGAGAGCAGCTTTGCCAACATGGTGAAACCCCATCTCTAATAAACATACAAAAATTAGCCAGGTGTGGTGGCAGGCGCCTGTAATTTCAGCTACTTAGGTGGCTGAGGCAGTAGAATCCCTTTAACCCAGGAGGCAGAGTTGCAGTGAGCCAAGATTGTGCCATTGCACTCCAGCCTGGGTGGCAGAGCGAGACTCTGTTTTTAAAAAAAAAAAAAGGAAAGGCTCTGGGTTATAATAAAGCTACTCAACTCATACTCCTCATAAAGTATGGTAAAAAATAACATAGTGAACCATAACAATATAATTTTTGCTACAGCTTTGTTGAGATGTAATTAACATACCATAAATAATGCATAAAATTAGTTGGTCTTTATTCACAGAGTCATGTGATCATAACAACTACGTAATTCAAAAAACAATGTATCATCCAGAAAAGAAACTCTATACGTATTAGCAGTCATTCTTCACTCTTCCTACCCATGGAAATCACTAATCTACTCTCTGTCTGTATAGATTTGCTTATTCTGGACATTTTATGTAAATCAAATCATGCAATAGATGGCCTTTTGCTTTTGGCTTCTTTTACTTAACATGTTTCCAAAGTTCATCTATGATGTAGCATGTACCAATACTTTATTTGTTTTTGTGGAATGGATACACCACATTTGTTTATCCAGTTTATGAATTGATGGACATATGGGTTGTTTCCACTCTTGTGCTATTATGAAAAGAGCTGCTATGAAAATTACCCATTTTTGTGTAAATATATGTTTTCTGTTCTCTTGAGTATATTCTTAAGAGTGGAATTGTATACCTTATGCTTAACTTGTATACCTTAACTTGCTTTGGCTTGTATACCTTATGCTTAACTTTTTGAAGAACTACCAAATGGTTTTCCAAAGTAGCCACACAATTTCACATTTTTACCAGGAATATATGAGGGTTGCAGTTTCTCCACATCCTCACCAACACTTTGTGGCCTTTTATTACAGCCATTGTTGTCAGTGTAAAGTGGAATCTCACTGTGGCACTGATTTGCAGTTTCTTTAGTGACTAATGATACTGGACATGTTTTCTTGTGCTTACTATCCATTCGTATATTTTCCTTATCAAAATGTCTACTGTGATAATTTTACCCACTTTAAAAATTGGTTATGTTTTTATGACTCAGTTATAAGTATTTTTATATATTATGGGTACAAATTCCTTATCGGATATATGATTTAAAAATATTTTCATCCCTTCAGTGTTGTGTCTTTTCACTTTTCTTCATGGTATCTTTTGAAGCACGAACGTTTTTTAATTTATCTATTACTATCCAATTTACCTATTTTTTATTTTGACACTAGTGCTTTTGCTGTACTAAGAAACCATCCTCTCTAATCAAAGATTAAAAATATCTTTTCTCATGTTTCTTCTAAAAATTTTCTAAATTGTAACACATACAAGGGCTATGATTTATTTTGTGTATACAGTGTGAGAAATTGGTCCAATTTTATTATTTTGCCCATAGATACCAGTTGTTGAAAAGACGATTCTTTCCCCTTACAATTGTCTTGGCATCTTGTCAAAATCAATTGTTTACAAATGCATAGGTGTATTTCTGGACTCTCAGTTCTATTTCATGGATGTATATGTCTATCCTTGTGTGTGTACCATATTGTCATGATTACTGCAGCTTTGCATTAGATTCTGAAATTGGGAAGTGTAAGTCCTTCAACTTTGTTCTTTTTCAAGATCATTTTAGTTAGTCTGGGCCTTTTATATTTCCATATAAAATTTTAGGATCAATTTATGTCCTTCAACTTTGTTCTTTTTCAAGATTGTTGTGGTTAGTCTGGGCCTTTTATATTTCCATATAAAATTTTAGGATCAATTTGTCAATTTCTACAAAACAAGAAGCTGATACCTGCTAGGGATTGTGTCGAATCTGAAAATCAATTTCAGGAGTATTGTTATCTTAACAATATTAAGTTTTCCATCCATGAGCATGTGATGTCTTTTCATTTGTTTCAGTCCTCTTTTTTTCAGTGAAGTTTTGTTGTTCACAATGTGTAAGTCTTGTTACAGTCAGTAGCTAGTCAGACATAAACAGGGCAGGAGACACCAGGAAGGTCAGTCAATCATGAGGTGACCATCAGGCAGTTCTTAATTGTCTCTCTCAAATAATAATCGGTCACAGCCAGCACCAGAGAAAGACAACCTCTCAACAGATAGAAAAAACCTGGAACTGGGTGACCAGCAGCTTCCCAAAAACATCTCAGGAGTTGGGCAAGTGGGCTTAATCATGCACAGTAAGAGACAAAATGGTGGAGTTTAACTGGTACACGACCTTCCTCTAGAAACTGGTAAGGGAATGCCTCAAGTGAGCATGTGCACAATTTCAGTAAACATACTGCACAGGCAGCCACACTGTGCATGCAGATAGCTCAGCCCAAGGGAGGAATCAGGGGAGAAGTAGTGCAAGACCCTGGAAGTATGCAAATGTATAAAAAAACCCAAGTCAAAAGGTCAAACGGCGCACTTGATCTCTCAAGTTCCCTGCTTGGCCCTCTTCCGAGTGTACTTTACTTCTTTTCATTCCTGCTGTAAAGCTTTTAAATAAACTTTCACTCCTGTTCTAAAACATGCTAGGTCTCTCACTCTCTTATGCCCCTCAGTTGAATTCTTTCTTCTGAGGAGGCAAGAATTGAGGCTGCTGCAAGAATTGACCTGCGGGGATTAGCCACTGGTAACAGTCTTACACTTCTTTTGTTAGATTTATTGCTAAGTATTTTATTGTTTCTGACACCTTTTTAAATCCAACCAACATGTATAGTCTATGCTCTCTAAAGCCTGCTACCGGAGGGCTTCATCAGCATGATAAGAACCTTGATATTCATAGTCACTTATCCTTATCCAGACATTTCCTTTCTACTGATTCCAAGTCTTAGACAAACACTTTCAATCAATTGCCAATGAGAAAATCTTTTGAATCCACCTATAACCTGGAAGCCCCCTCATTCTTTCCACTTGTCCAGCCTTTCCTGACCACACCAATGTACATCTTACATGTATTGATTGTTGTCTTAGGTTCCCCTAAATGTATAAAATCTAATTGTGTCCTGACCACCTTGGGCACATGTTCTCAGGGTTTCCTGAGTGCTGTGTCACGGGCCATGGTTACTCACATTTGGGTCAGGATAAATCTCTTCAAATATTTTACAGAGTTTGACTTTTTTTGTTGACATCCTGTATCCTGAAACCTTGTTGAACTTGTTAATTAGCTCTAAAACTGCTTTTTGAATGCCTTTATATATATATATGTGTGTGTGTGTGTGTGTGTGTGTGTGTGTGTGTGTGTGTGTGTGTATGTGTATATATATATGTATATATAATGTTATGTTATGGGCAAATAGTTATTCCTTTCCAATCCAGATGCCTTTTATGTTTTCTTCCTTAATTGCTCTCACTGAAATTTGCAATACAGCGTTTAACAGAAGCGATGGAGAGAAAAATATCTTTACCTTATTCTTGCTTAGGAAGAGAGCAATCAAGTATGATAACTGTGGAGTTTTCAGAGCCTTTACCAGATTGAGGGTACTTTTTTCTATTCTATACTTCATTCATTCTATACTTCATTTTTTCTATTCTATACTTCATTTTTCTATTCTATACTTCATTGTTTTTTTAGTTATGAAAGAGTATTGGATTTTGTCAAATGCATTCTCTACATCTATTGAGATGATTATGCAATTTCTGTTCTTCATTCTACTAATCTGGTATATTTTGTTGATTGACTTTCATGTGTTAAATGACCTTGCATTCCTGAGATAAATCCCACTTGATCAAGCCATATAATCCTTCCCACATGTTGCTGGATTCAGTTCTGTTGTTTGTTGTTGCTGTTGCTGTTGTTGTTGAGACAGAGTCTCACTCTTTTTGCCCAGGCTGGAGTGCAGTGGCGCGATCTTGGCTCACCGCAACCTCCGCCTCCCAGGTTCAGGTGATTCTCGTGCCTCAGCCTTCCAAGTAGCTGGGATTACAGGCATGCACCACCATATCCAGCTAATTTTTTTATTTTTAGTAGATATGAGGTTTCTCCATGTTGGTCAGGCTGGTCTTGAACTCCCAACCTCAGGTGATCCACCTGCCTCGGCCTCCCAAGGTGCTGGGATTACAGGTAGGAGCCACTGCACCCAGCCATAATTTTTTTTTGTTAGGAATTTTTTTTCATCTTGTCACAGGATACATTTGTCTGCACTTTTCTTGTAATATCTTTGGTTTTGGCATCAGGGTGATACTGACCTCAGAGCATGGGGAATTACCCCCTCCCTTCTGTTTTCTGGCAGTTTGTGAAGTGCTGTTTGTTTTTTTAAAGTTTGGTATAATTCACCAGTGTAGCTATCATCACCTGCACTTTTCATTGAAGAAATAATTTTTTGTTACTAAGTCAACCTTTTACTTGTTATAGATCTATTGCAATTTTCCATTTCTTTGTAAGTTAGTTTAGTCTGTGTCTCTCAATAAGTTTTTCTGTTTTGTCTAAGTTAGATAAATTGTTAATAGACAACTTTTCATAGTGTTTCCTTATATTCCTTTTTTATTTCTGGAAGGTATATAATGACATCCTCTAGTTCATTCCTGGTTTTAGTAATTTTAATACACTCTTTTTATCTTGGTTAATATAGCTAAGGCTTGTTCATTTTATTGACATGTTTAAAGAATCAGCTTTAGGTTTTTATAGATTTTACCTATTGTTTTCTAGTCTATTAATCCCCAATGTAACAACTTGAGAGGTGGGACCTTTAAAAGGTGATTCACTCCTGGGGGCTCTATTCTCAGGAATATATTCATGTTGTTATAAAGGGAGTGGTTTTCTGATAAAAGGATGATTTTGGCCCTGTTCCCTTCTCCATCTCTCATCCATGCGATGCCTTCCACCATGCTAGAAGGTCCTCAACAGATGTGTCCCCTCAATATTGAACTTGCCACTTGATCACGGTATATAATCCTTTCCACGTGTTTCCAGATTCAGTTTGCTGAGTTCAGCCTCCAGAACCATGAGCTAATAAATTTCTGTTCTTCATACATTACCCAGTCTCAGGTATTCTGTTACAGCAACACAAAATGGACTAAGACAAGTGCGCTGATCCACAAAGTCATTCAAGGTTGTAAGTTTCTGGCAGCTCTAACATCCTCAGCTGGGAGCATAAAGGTCACTATAGGTGTTGGCATTCAGTGATGATGGAGCCTGACACCTAGTCAAAGGCTTGGAAGCAATATAATTACTTATTCAAATTCTATTGGCCAAGACTCAGGGATATAGCCATACCTAACTAAATAGGGTGGGGGAGAATCTGGAAATGTAGGCTAATTTTATAGCAGGATGAAGAGGAAATGGTTTTGATGATTAGCTGCTAGCCTGTGGCATAAGAAATTTGCAAAAGTGGGGGATTTTGAGTAAAATGTGTACAATATACGCATGTATATCCAGGCTTCCTGAGACAGGCAGAGATGTGGGAACATCTGGCTTATTGGGGCAGACTTCTGAAAGGGAGCTTTCTAGTTGTGATTCTTTGTACTCATTGATAGTATTTGGTTCACATTACAGCTTATGTTCTGGGAAGAGTGTGTATGGAGCATTTGGCACCAAACAAGTGCCCAGAAGACTGACACTTCTCATTATAAATGATCAAGTTGGCTTTCTGTGAAACTAAGTCTTCAGTGTATTTAGTGTGAATCAGTTGCTCACAGTTAAGCTGATCATTAGTGTTCTGTATGTGCAGATCATAAATGCCAGATTCAGCAGTATGAAGGTAAAAACAGCATTGAGATTATCCTGTCTTCCTACCTCACATTAAATAAGAAATTAAGTATTATTAATGGTAAACAAATTAAGGCTGTGCACGGTGGCTCACGCCTGTAATCCCAGCACTTTCGGAGGCCGAGGAGGGCTGATCACTTGAGGTCAGGAGTTCAAGTCCAGCCTGGCTAACATGGTGAAACCCCCTCTACTAAAAATACTAAAATTAGCTGGATGTGGTGGGGTACGCTTGTAATCCCAGCTACTGGGGAGGCTGAGGCAGGAGTATCACCTGAACCCAGAAGGCAGAGGTTGCAGTGAGCCGAGATTGCGCCATTGCACTCCAGCCTGGGTGACAGAGCAAGACTCCATCTCGGGGAAAAAAAAAAAAGAAACTAATGTTGGTTTGTGTGTGCTGTCAACCTTGAAGGGTGGTCTCCTTGGAAAGACAATGATCATAATCAAAATTCTGTGGGTGACAGGAATCAGGCAATGGGTGTTTTCTGGAGAAGCTGCTAGAATTTTCAAGCAATGTTTCAATACTTGGTACCCAAAGAAAGCACACTTTTGTCCTATTAAGAGTTTTCCTTTATAGCAGTGAAAATGGCCTTGGTTCCCTTTCCAGGGAGATATTTGGAATAAGCATCAGCTAAAAGTAAAGAATAGGGATGTGTGATTCCAACCAACCCTCTGTTCCTTACTAATAATAACTGATATTAGTAAATGATAACCCATAGGCGAGAACTGTCAGGGCTGATGTCAGTGGCAGACCATCTTCTGATGCCTAATTTTCAGCCAGGAGCATCCTTCTCCACTCTCTCCTTGCTTGTAACATTGGAGGTTGCAGAGATCCAAAATATTCACTGCCATCCCCACCACTACCCCAGTTCCCAGTAAATAATAGATACAGTGGCCAGCAGAGGGTTAAAATCAGCTTTATTAATGGATTGGAGAGCACAGCTGGGATGTGAGGCCTAAGCGAGGTTCCTTTCTTCTTCTCTGAAGTGACGGCTGCTGAGCCCACTGGATGGGGCCTACTGAACTTACGCACCCAGTCACAGATGGAAGTTGGAACCTGGAGAACCGAGTCCTGGCTGAGCTCACCACGGGCATGTTCTGCTGGGTCTGTTTACTGCATGGAGACTGGAAGCCCAAATGCAGGTCCAAAGGAGAGAGAGAGAAAAGAAGCAGGAGGACAAGTAAGCAGGGACCTTCAGCACATTGTCTCCGCCCAGTAGAGAAAGATGGCCCAGAGGGACTCAAGCCCCACCAACCACAACCACCCCAGAAGTCACCTGAGGGGTGGAAGCCTATCCCCAGTAATTTTTCTCCAGGGTGGGAATGTTAGTGGGAGATTCTTCCTCTATTTGGCTAAGGAGAAAATGTAGGAATAAAGCAAGAGTTTCCTCCATGCAGTGAGGTTGGGTCAGGAGTTCAATGAACTGCTCAATGAGTAAGTGGCCAAGTGCCATTTTGTGTGAGTCTTTTGGGTCAGCAGATGCTAACCCAAACAAAGGCACTGGCTTGAGATGCTGGAGCCAGAACTATAGGTCCATAAGATACCTCACACTTGAAAGCGAATCACTGAATTCCTTTTCTTGCCTGCAGTCTACAGCCTGTACTTCTAAGGACTGCTGAATAAAAACCTGACACACAAGAAGCCACCACAGCTGAGGGCCAATTCTGCTTGACCTCTATTGTATTCCTACAATTAAGAGAACTTTCCCACCCCTTTTGTTTCACTCCAGGTAACACCTTTTGGTTTAACTGTCAGGTATGGAGTTGGTAGCTTTGTGCCAAAATGGAAGACATGTCAAGGCTACACTGGGCAGAGGGGAGAACAGAAGTGGAAACGTGAGATCCTTCCAGGGCGCATGAACGCATAGAGAAGTTTAATGGCAAGCGTCGCAGAGTTGAGTCTGATGCAGCTCTCTCCCACGCAGGAAGGCACCCTTTTCTGGTCAGTGGTGATAACATATTTTTTTAAATTGCATTTTAGGTTTGGGGGTACATGTGAAGAACATGCAAGATTGTTGCATAGGTACACACATGGCAGTGTGATTTGCTGCCTTCCTCCCTATCACTTATATCTGGCATTTCTCCCCATGCTATTTCTCCCCAACTCCCCACCCCCAACTGTCCCTACCCTATTTCCCCCCAACAGACCCCAGTGTGTGATGCTCCCCTCCCTGTGTCCATGTGTTCTCACTATTCAACACCCACCTATGAGTGAGAACATGCGGTGTTTGATTTTCTGTTCTTGTGTCAGTTTGCTGAGAATGATGGTTTCCAGGTTCATCCATGTCCCTACCAAGGACACGAACTCATCGTTTTTTATGGCTGCATGGTACTCCATGGTGTATATGTGCCCCATTTTCCCTGTCCAGTCTATATTTTACAAAGCCATTTGGAAGGGCTTTGGGCTTTTACAGGCCATGGAATTGGTGGCTGGGGAGGGGGATGGTGGTGGATGGCAGCAATTTCCCTAATGGCTTGAGGGCAAGGGAGGTTTCTAAATGATGCCCGACTTACGGAAAAGAAGGATTGAGAGTAGTCTGTGAGATTTAGCCACAGGATGGTGCTACTAATTCTGGAGAGAGCAGTTTAAGAAAGTGATGTGGGCAGAGGAAGAAGGCAGTGCATCCATTCAGAAGTGAGCGGATGAGTTTAATGAAAATTTTTAAGGAAGTTTGGTTTGGAAAGGCTGGAAAGATAGGAAAAAGGAGGGAGAATAGCTGAGGCGGGGAGGCCAGTATAAGCAGGAGGATTGTTTTATGATGAGAGACAATTTGAGCAAGTTTCAATGTTGGTGAGATGGAAGCTTATCTCAGAGGCTGCCTATTCACCCAGGGTAGTGTAATTATTGTCTCTTCAAATAAAGGCAATACCTTCTTATCACCAGATTTGCCTTCTGGGTTCTTTAATCTATGTTCCTGTTGTCACTTAGATTTAAAGAATATAGTCAAGATATAAAAAGCATAGCCTGTTGAGAAGTTTAAATTTGAATCTTGTGCGTTAAAGAGGAGTATTAAATTGCTGTGTTTATGAACTGAAACCTAATCTGTGTTATATAGTCCCCTATATTTTCTTCTTGAATGGAGAGAAAAATCTCACTGGCATATCATCACTCTTCAATAGCTGGAGGTGTCATCAAAAATTGAGATAATTACCCTTAACAGGAATAAATGAATTTTGAGTGCATAGGCTCCCACCTCTTAAAGCAGAGCAAAAGAAGTTAACAAGGCAGGGTGACTCCTGGCTGGAGGAGCACACGTAAGTCATTCTTTTTTTTTTTTTTTTTATTTTTTGAAAGAAAAAGAGAGGAAAGAAAGTGAGAGTGAAAGAAAGAAAGAAAAAGAATGTATGAGAGAAAGAAAGAGGAAGAAAAAGAGGGAGAGAGAACAGGATTCTTGTTCTACTGCCCAGGCTAGAAT
>CAUYLG010065399.1:0-42105 GCA_963573385.1 Cacajao melanocephalus | reverse complement strand
ATCACAATTTTTGGATAATAACTTTTTTTTTTTTTTTTTTTTTTTTTTTTGCTTAGGAGAAGGGAAAGATGTCACACTGCCCAAATTACAGCTAGTTAAAAAACAAAAAGATTGTCAAAGATTAGCTAAATGGAGTATCATTTATAGGGGGAAGAAAAGACAATGCAAATAAAGTTTGAAGTGAAGAAAAAATGTGGTGACATTATTTGCAACATCTATTTCAAAGAATTTGTCTAGATTATTGAAATAACTCCACATATTAATTTTTTTAAAAGACAAATCAAATAGAATAAATAAAAGAAATACAGTTTGAGAACAGGAAAAGACTCATGTTAGTGTTCACCTAAAGGTGATTTTAGAACAGAAATGGACATTAAAACAATGAAATACTGTTTCTTGTAGAAATGTAAGTGGTGATGATGAAAGGACATGGGAACTTACGCATTTCTGGTGGCAGTATAAATTGATAGAGCCATTTTGGAAAGCAATTTGCTGGTTTCCAGCAAAAACTAAAATGTACATAATGATCCAGCAAATCCACTTCTGAATAATTATTCTAATGCATAGGTTGGGCAATTTTTTCTGTAAAGGGCCGGATAGTAAATATTTAAAGCATTTGTAGGCCATAGATCATATGGTCTCAGTTTTAAATATTCAACTCTGCTGTTATAGTACAACACTGAAATTCAAATTTTGTGTAATTTTCACTCGTCGTGAAATGTTATTCTTCTTTTGACTTATTTTTTCTAACCATTCAAAAATATAAAAGCCATTCTTAGCTCACAGGACATACAGAAACAGGTGACAGACCACATTTGACCTCACATTTGAATGAAAAAAAGCTAGTATCTGAATTCCACAGTACAATTTATTAATGAAATGATTTGTAGATATTCTGTGTATTTTCCATGTGTAGACAAATATGTATGTAAAAGCAAAAGAAAATGACTGGAACAATATACATTAACTCCTGATAGATTTAGTGGAGTTCAGAGTAAGTGCTCAATAATTTTGACAAGTTTTTTCTCTGACATCCCCCAGACCTCTACGTTACTATTTTAGAGTTGTCTTTGACTCTACACATATAGTTCTTTGTACATTCCAGTTAGCTGGTTGTGTGAATTTCTGGAAAGCCTGCCTATAATTTCAACCAAACAATAAGTTATTTCTAAAGTCTCTCAAATGAGAACAAGAGTTTGCTTTTCTAGGATTTTATTATATCAGCTTTACTGAGTTACTTGGCAGGTATTCTTATATAACTGGTGTGGGCATTTTTATACTACATTGGAAACTGACAGTAAATAAGATGCATTTCAATAGTTGGGCCGTAAATTAGCGTAACCTTAGTTCTATTTAGACTTCACTTGTTGTTGTCTGTCCATGTTATATCATTTTACCGTAGCTAACCATATTCCTTGTGCTTCTTTAGAGTAACTTTTAAGTGAAGTTCTATTTTCATATCTTCTCTCACAGGTGTTTAGTTTGATAATTAGAAAAATAGTGGTGCAGGGAGTTTGGAAGGGGGATCTCATTTCAAGGGAGATAATGTATTGGATTGTTTTCTCATTACTATATATAGCCTGTTTTCACAAAAATAATCTTTAGTGACTCTAGAGACCTTCTGAATTTGTAATAGCATATTTGTGTTTGTCTGCATTAACCAATAAACTTCAGGTTTTTTTTTTCACTTGGAGTGTCTTTAAATTTTCAGGTTTATCAATTATATCTTGTATAATCTGTGTTATCAATCATATGACTATATGAACATTTAAAAATGCAGTTTAGAAGAATTTTTCTATCCTTTTTTTAAAAGGATTGTAATAAGAAATTAATTTGATTTCTCTATTATTTCCTTTTCATTTGAAGTACTTCTTTTGAGCTGTCATGTTCAAAGCAGGTTATACTAACTTTTGGGCTACCTTCCTGTTTTTGGTACGTGTGGAAAATTTCTTCCTAATAATTTGGGATTACTCTAGATGATGTGTCTTGAATTATTTACTGATATTCTTAATTTTTAGTTTATATCTAGCATAGCACAATGTCTCTGCTTTCTTGTTCTTTTTGTTGGCTTTATTTCCAGTGTTTGGAAAGATGCTATGGCCTTCAACTTGAAATAAACTATGTAATTTTATGTTAAGTATTTATTCTTGATGGGGTCTCACTGTGTTACCCAGGTTGATATCTAACTCCTGGGCTCCAGTAATCCTTCCTCCTCAATCTCCCACGTAGCTGGGACTGTAGGAACATGCCGTCATATATGGCTGTATGTTATTTTATACATGAATTGTCTGATCTCAGTGTGGCACTATAGAATATAAACTTTACTCTTTCTGAGTTAGAGATAACCTTCTGTATGGACACAGTAAATAATTTTACAGTGTTATTTTAGGAGTGCTTGGAAAGCACAGAAGATAAAGATTTTTTAGGCACTGGCATAACATGGAAGAGAAAAAGGATACAGAAAGCACAGGGGATTGTAAAGACTAACTTCATGGGCTTCATAATTTGTCAGGAGTATTTTATTTATGTAGAGGATTTGGACAATATTTTAATTGCCTTTTCATTTGAGATGGTAGTATGACTCTATTGGAGTCAAAATCCTTTTATAAAGTAAACAATACCATTTGTTGTCTTCTACAGAAATTCTATTAAAAAATAGTAAAGCAAAATAAGGAATGCACAGCTTTTTCCATGTAGAAATTACTCCCTTATTAAATTATTTCAATACATTTTCTTAGTGAAGGATCTTGGAAAGAGATAATGGAAAAAGAACATTCTTTTGGGGGAGGTTTCTGAAATTACTCAAAATGTTAAGTAAAAGGAACACTTGGACAACTTTAAGAAAAGAGAACTTTACCATTTTACAGGAGAAAAGTTCCAGGTTCCTTTAGGATGGCTGCCACATGTAAATTGAAATTAATATTTGTAGTTTTCTGTGTCTGAATTATATATGGTTTGTCAGAGACCTGACTAATAATGATTTGAAAGATGGAGCTTAAAATGTGTGGATGACTTGAGGTGACAATCTTGGGAAAGCATTAATTCTGGGATAATGGAAGACACCTTGCAAAGGCCAGAGTGGGACTGGGGTATTCCCTGGAGTCTTGGTGGCAAAAGGAAAGAAGAAAGCAGCTGAAGCTAAGGGCACAATGGGAACATGGTAATTTTTTTTAAGACAAATGCTGTTCCCCCCACCACAACAAGTGCCATTTATTTAAAAAAAGCTACACTTCACTGAAGCCACAGAAGAGGGTGCTCTTGAACTGAGAAACCTAGTAAGTCAACTTACCTCCCTTCGCCCTCCGTTGCAAGATAACTTGTTATTGCTGATTCTGAAAAAGCCAATACAGATAATCCTTGACAGAAAAAGAAGCCAGCACCTCTACAAAGTTACAATAAGTATAAAACAAAATTAAAATCAAACTTTCTTAGTAAATTACACACACACACACACACACACACACACACAGAGAGAGAGAGAGAGAGAGAGAGAGAGAGAGAGAGAGAGAATGAAAGCACAAATAAAAAGAAATCAAAGAAAAATTACAAAACAGGAAAACTGAAACACCTGAACATGAATAACCTATATTAAACAAGTAATTGCATTATGAAAGGACACCATGAATCAGACATTCAAAAACTCACAATTGAAATGGACAAACAAGAAGATATGTGAAACAGCAGCTGACTGAACTCGGGAAAGTAAATAGTGAAAAAAGACAAAAATCATCTCAGAAATGAAAAGTGAATTACAAGGTAGACAGGGAAGATAGATATTCCAAAAGTTCAATAAGAGACATAATAGAAAGAGCCAAGAAAATGAAACTGAAATAAGAGAAATAAAAAGGATCAGAAAGATAATTTTCTATATATTTAGTTCGATACCTTGAACTAGGGAAGAAATGGAAGATTAACAGATATGATATGATATTTAAAATTATAATAAAACTTTTTAAAAATAAAATGAGATCTGAATTTCCATATTGAAAGGACTCGTGTTTCTTGTGTACCTGGGAAACTTGATCTATAACAATCAACTTTTAAGCTATATATATCTTAGTATTAGACCTTAAAACAAAATGGAGAAAAAAAGGGTGTCTCAGCATCTAAGCCAAGAAATTAGTAATTTACAAATTACACACTTCTTGATATCAAAATGAAGCAAGAAAAGAAAACAATGGACATGTGTTTTTAAGAAATTATAAAAATGAGTAATCATTTTAATTGATTATAAAACATTAGATAAGTAAAATACTTTTATGTCCATAGTGATACTTAAGATTACTTGTGAATTACATTTGGGTAAAGTGGTACAGTTATTAAGAAACATTTCATATGTATCCTTGGTTGATAAATATTTTGCTCAAATATTTAGATGTGAACTGTCATGATATCTGCAGCTCACTTTCAAGTGATCCAGTGAAAATAATAGAAAAAATATACAGACATGTTTGGAATTTTTCATAACAGCTACATGGCATTTAAAAAAGTTATTCAAAGCAAATTGCCAGATATCAAATATTTTTATATACCTAAAGAGTATCTTTTATATTGACTGAGAGACATTTTGTGAGAAAAAAAAATGTATTTTATCTTAGACATTGTTATTTTAGATTTTTGGAATAATAAATGAAGAGTGACTTTTTCATATTTCTTTTATACTTTTAGTATTAATGTCAGTGATTTAATTTTTATTTTTTCAGCAGATATTTATTTAAACTGCTTGTGCCTTAACAGGAATGGAGGCAGTGGAAACAAACTGCACAAGTGGTCACTGTATTCTTCCCACCATTGACCACAGTAGCAAAGAAACAAACAATGTCTTATACTTAAGAATGTCCTTGATGAGGAAGGAAAAAATACTGAGTTATTTGCTTTTTTATTCTTGAGTTGTATTTATATATTCTTAATACAAGTCTCTTTTTGGTTGTATGATTTGCAAAATTTTTTTCCCATTCTGCAGACTGTTTTTTTTGCTTTCTTGATTCTGTCCTTTGAAACAAAAACGTTTTAAAATTTGTTGATGTCCTTACAGTTTGTGTCTTTTTTCTTCTGTTGCTCTGTGTGTGTGTGTGTGTGTGTGTGTGTGTTTCCACCCCCGCTCCGACATGGATTCTTGCTCTGTCACCCAAGCTGGAGTGCAGTGATGTGATCTCGGCTCACTGCAACTTCACCTCGCAGGTTCAAGCAATTCTGCCTCAAGCCACCCGAGTAGCTGGGACTACAGGCACGCACCACCACACCCGGCTAATTGTTTTATTTTTAGTAGAGACGGGGTTTCACCATGTTGGCCAGACTGGTCTCAAACTCCTGACCTCAAATGATCCACCTGCCTTGGCCCCCCATAGTGCTAGGATTATAGGGGTGAGCCCCTGCACCCGGCCTGTGTGTGTTTTTTATACATAATGTGAATAAACTTTTAGAAGAATGATGTGAAATGCTTTAAAGCAACTTGGGCTTTTTTTGTCAGTATTTACTGTATTTTTTTAATTGAGGTAAAAATACCTAATACTAATAGGTATTAGTTTGTTAGGGTTGCCATAACAAAATACCACAGACTGGATGGCTTAAGCAACATAAATGTATGTCCTCACAGTCTGGAGCCTAGATGATGTCAGCAGAATTGATTTTTTCTAAGTTCTCTCTCCTTGCCATGTAGATGGCCATTTTCCTCTAGTGTCTTCATGTGGTTTTTACTGTCTTGGTGTCCTACTCTCTTCCTCTTATAAGGATACCAGTCGTATTTGACTAGGGTCAACAGGGTTAACTCTATCCGTAATTAGTAAGATAATTACTACTTTAAAGACCCTGTCTACAGATGCAGTCACATTCTGAGGTACTGGTGGTTAGGCTTCAAAATGTGAATTTTGGGGTTTGTTGAAGGGCACAATTCAGCCTATAGCAAATATGTAACATAAAACATACTATTTTAATTATTTTTAATTATTCACTTCAGTGGCATCAAATATACATTATTGTGTACCTATCACCACCCCCCATCTATCTCCAGAACTTTTTTCATCTTGTGAACCGAAACTCTACCTGTTAAACAATTGCTTCCCAGAGTCCCCTCCTCCCAGCTCCTGGCAGCCACCATTCTACTTTCTGTCTTGGTGAAACATGTTTTGAGGCAGTTTTTTTCCATCATTAGTGAGAATCTTCAAAGTTCTCTCAAATTAAGCTAGTTATTTTTATGCAAATTCTGCAAGATATCCACAAACTTTTACCTAGATAAGAGCTTCTTGAAGCTCTTAAAATCATATGCAAAATTTTATCTTTTTTTCTATATCTGCCTTTTTCTTGGGGGAGATTCCAGAGTTCTCATTAGATTCCTTAACTGAAGCCCTAGATACTTAGCCAATCTTGTTTCATTTATTTTTCAAGATAATTAAAGTTTAGTAATTTTTAAGTTGATAAATTGATGTGTAATTCACAGAAAAAAAGGTAAAAGGAAGTTTAAATGTTTTTAGATTTTATTGTCTTGAAATCAAATGTTTATTTGCTATTTCTGTTGTAACTGAGTGAGTCAGAAGGAACGCGCCACACTCTGAGTTCCAAATGAAGAGTCCTTTATTAGCTGGCAACCAAGAGTCTGCTCACGCTCAAAATCTCTCAGCCCTGAGGAAGGGGCTTGATTTCCCTTTATACCTTGATTTAGGTAGGGGGAGCCTAGCTGAAGCGGAATTTTACAGAAGCAGAAAAGAGCAAGTTAGTAGGAGGCATTAAGGCAGGTAGCAGGGGAGCTTTCCATACAATCACTAAGGGGGGTGTTCAGGTACTTTCTACACAATAATCAAAGGGGAGTTTTTCACAATAGCAGGTGGGCTTGCCAAGCAGGATATGGTCACAGGTACTGTGAACAGTGTGAACCACTCTTAACAGTTCAAGGCTTTGAGTGCAGCGTGACCCAGTAATGCACCTGAGGGGCCGTGGCAGGGAAGGAGAGGCTCGAGAGAGCTTGTCAGGTTTGCAGCTAAGATGGAGTCAGTTAAGCTAGTGCAAGTTAGGTTATTACATTTCTAAAAGGGGCAATCATTTTAAAATTCATTATACCACATTTTCTTCATTTGAAAAGTTTTAATTTACTGTTTCACGTTATACTAGGTATGTATTATATTAACTTTGTATCTCATTATATATGTAGATATTAGAATTATTTTCTATATAAAATAACCTCTCAGGATTGTTTTTATTTCATTTTATTCATATATCCATAATTTAGTCAACAAACATTTGAATCTTTTTGATAAATATTAGATATATAAAGAAGAAGAAGACATGGTTTTCATCTTCAAGGAAGAAAAATAATATACCTAGATGGCTATAAAATTAATATATTAAGAAGAATAAATAAGAGAATTGGTGGTTATTCCAAACAGATGTAACAGCATGGGGAAAGTAAGAGACTCCTGGAGGTGCAAGGCCCAATGGGGTGTGGCCAGTAGTTAAATATAACTAAAACAATAGACTGTTAAGTAGAGAAAGAGTTGCTAGAGATGAGGCTTGAATTTGGTTGGAGCCAGGTTTTGAAGACCTTTAAATGCTTTGAAAGAAACACCCTCTTTTGAACAGAGTCCTGAAACATTTTTGTCTCAGAGAAAAAGACAGGATCTGAGACCATTAAATGAGGTTAGCTGATTTTATTGCATAGTTATTTAATGTAGTCTGAATACCTTTATAGTCATTAAAAAATTTTCAGTGGTAGTTTTTCAAAGATTATTGGTAAATACTGATTATTTCAAAAACTTACATATATGCATTTTAATATATTTTATATTTGACATATTTAAATATTTGCCATATTTCAAAATAGTATTTGCCTTAGCTTTGTGTTTTTAAATTCTCTTTTTTCAGCTATAAGGAAGACCAGATGGATGAGGAACTAATGGAACCTCTGAAATATGCTGAACAACTTCCTGTAGCTCAGATAATACACCAGGTTTGCATTTCATTTTATTCTTTTGAAAGAAACAAGATTTTTAATCTCTGAAAAGTAATTGCTTTTGTTAGGTTTTTCAGAATCAATGTGCTATAGTTAAAAGGCATTCTGAGCTGTCTATCCCTATTTAGACTACACCTATTACAGTTGAAAGTCCCATTCAAAGCACAGTATTAAAAGGCTACTACTTGCTGTTTAACACTAGAATTCTTACTTAACATAAAATATAGGATAAAATAAGGATTATCTTTTGTGTCTTATTTAATTATAATATTTAATCTCAGAAAACTTTCATCTGACCCATTGTATATAGTACTTAGTGACAAGGAGAAAGAGCTGCAAAAATATCATTGGGTGTAATTTTTTGGAGTCACTAAAAAGAGAAAACAATCTTGCCCTGCATCCTTTACCCCACCTCATTATCAACTCTTGTAAAGTGTAATTCTGCATTTTATGTGGGCAATTTGTTCATTTCCAATTGTAATGATTCTGTCATCCTTTCTACATAACTATAATCTTTGAGAAGGCGGTGTCGTAAGTATGTAAGCTTAGACTTTGTACTATAATTTGACAGCATATAACCTATGCCCTGCTAGACCAGAATCTAATGATTTTAAATGGTCTGTTGACTGAGTTATAGCCTTTAGACCTAGCAGAGTTTTCAGAGCCTTACATATTATAGTAAATATTAAAAGCCCTTAAATGGCAGAGTTTCTCAGAATTGTTATGAATGTTGATTGTTATTGTGAGTCTTTCCATATTCCTTTTTCAATCAAAATAATTTTGAGGTAGCTGATATGTATTGGTTAGAAGTGCCAGTTTGAACTTTATTAAAAGAAACAGAGGCTTTTACTTTAAAATGTTAGCTATATATATTTTTCATTGACATTAAAATTTAGTATTGCAGTTCTGTGAGAAATTACAAAAAATGATAAAAAATTTGCTCCTCTGGGAAGCTCATCTGTGCTTGGTAATCAGGTCCAGTTTATATGTCAGGAATTCCCTAGTGTTGTCAGAGCTTAAATGACCTAACAGTCTGCAAATGTCACATTTAAAATTCTGTCTTCATGCCTGACTCTCAGCATAAATGAATTAAACAGCAGAGCAGGCAGCAAGTCAATATGTTCTTAACAGTAAGAGTGAGCAATGAAACAGTTTGTGGTTTGCTCAGAATAGGTAAATAGAATCTGCCCAGAACAGTTCACCTAGAATAAAATCTGAAAGAGGAAACAAGAATTAACCTTTTAGATGGTTGACCAGATGAAATGTCAGTAATATTGTTATAGCATGAATGAACCAATAAACTACCTGGTTTATGTAACAGCAGCATTTTGCTATTATACATGGTGTGAATTCCAAGATAAAAATTTTTGACCCTGGTGAAAATTTTAGATGGTGAATTTTTTTTTGGCAGTACAAGAGACTGTGTTAATTTTAACACTGAATTATAAACATTATATTAAAATTCAGTAGCACTTGATTTTACTAAATACCTATCTTTAAGAAATTTTGCACAATAGGAATTTGTGTATTTTATTTTTATTGAATAAAATGAATTCTGTTCTCAAAGAGTAGTCAGGACAGATGGGTCATTGTCAATAGCAGACTCTTCGTTTATTCCTTTAGTTATTTTCCTTTTTTGACAGTACTACAACTTAGGGACTGTTACCATTAGCCTGTCCAACTGGTCTTTAAGAAACATGAGTTATGTTGCCAGAAATTAACTGATAAGTCCATTATTTAAAAGCAAGTTTTCGCCAGTCATGTGGTAGCTCATACCTGTAATCCCAACCCTTTGGGAGGCCGAGGCAGGCGGATCACTTGAGCCTAGGAGTTCAAGACCAGCCTGGCAACATGGCAAAACCCCATGTCTACAAGAAATTTAAAAAAATTAGCCCGGCTTAGTGGTTCCTGCCTGTAGTACCACCTACTTGGGAGGCTGAGGTGGGAATATCTCCTGGGCCTGGGATCCAGATTGAGGCTGCAGTAAGCTGAGATTGTGGCATTGCACTCCAGTCTGCATGACAGAGTGAGACCCTGTCTCATTAAGTGAATGCAGCTTTTTTCCTAAGAGAATAGTAATACATGAGATAATTAGGTTCAGCTAGTTTCACAAAACCTTTTTGATCTATATCTAAATTATAGCATTATTATAGTGTATAATCTCCCCCTGTAACTATTTTCATGAGAAATAATCTTGTATTATACTTTACCTACATCTGTTATGGAGCACATGTCATTTCTATTTAAAATGAAGTTACCCCACTTTTACATCTTGTATATCCTATTTTATCATCTTTCTGACATTCTCAGTTTCTTGATATTTCTTTTAGCATCTTGCCTTGTACCATGTGTACATCTATCTAAATTGATAGGTATGTATTTTTAATGGTACCTTGAAAGGCAGGACCACCTCTTTTCCCTACAACCCAGGCACCAGAAGCCAGGGACTCTCACTAGTAGCACAGTTTAGAAGCTGCAGGAGAGATGGAGGCTTTCAAAGTAGGAAGGGACACTGAAATAGAAGGAGGAACTTGAGAGGGAGAAGAGAGAGGAATGAGCATCAGTCATTTGAGTAATTCATTTCTTGTGTGTGATATTTAAACTGCTTTTTACAATCAGGAGATAGGATTCTTACTACTACCATTTTATACTGACAAATTATTTACCATTTTTCTAGCCATCCTAGAAAATATGATTGTATACCTAGGAAACCCAGGAGACTCAAGTTATAAACAATAAAATTAATAAGAGAATGTGATGAGATAGCCAAATATAAGCTAAATAAAATTGATAACTTCTCTGTATTTGCAGTAAACACACAGAAATGGAAATGGGAAAATTTTTCTGTCACAACAGTGAAGAGAACTATAAAATAATTACAGTTAGATTTAACAAGTAAACCATAGAGCTATATAATAAGAACCATAGAAATGTACTGTTTCAGAAACAGAAAGACATACCAAATACCTGATGGTGAAGGAGAAACAAAATGATGAAAGTATAATTGTAAATTCTCCCAAATTAGCAATTCTAATTAGAAACAAGTTTTCCTTTTTTAATGTTAGGAAAAAATAACCATGTGATTTATGTGGAAGAACAAATGTTCAAGAATAAACAAAGAAAGTATGTAAGAGAGGAACTTATTTTACTCGATATCAGAATATTAGCCTAAAGCAGCTATAATCAGATAAATATTATATGGACAAAGGAATAAACAAGAGGATCAATGGAATGAATTTCAAACATGGAGGAATGAATTTCAAACATTATGAATTCTAATTCATGATAAGATTTTATATGCATAATGACCTTTAATGTGTATATTTGTGTATATTAAAAGAAATAAAATTTTTTTATGACACATGTATCCTTATTACATATGATATACTCTATTTTCTTATCCTATTTTACATTTTTTAAAAAAAAATGCTAAAGCCTAGTAAACTGATCTTATAAGCAACAGGTAGTCCTTACCTGTGGCTTAAAACACACAAGAATCCTAGTGAATCCAGAAAAATTTTTTATTATATTTGATAATTTAATATATGATAAATATCTTTTTATTTCAGTAGAAAAGCAGATAAGCCTCTATTTCATACTATGTACAATGTAAACTTTTTCATAAAGACAATGTAAAATAAATAAAAAATCAAAAATCTTTAAAGAACATATAGGCAACTGCATGTATAATCTGGAAGTGAAGAAGAACTTTTTTTTTTTTGGGAGACAGAGTCTTGCTCTGTTGCCAGGCTGGAGTTCAGTGATGCGATCTTGGCTCACTGCAACCTCCACTTCCAGGGTTCAGGTGATTCTACTGTCTCCGCCTCCCAAGTAGCTGGGACTACAGCATGCACCACCATGCCCAGCTAATTTTTGTATTTTTTAGTAGAGATGGGGTTTTACCATGTTGACCAGGATGGTCTCTGTCTCTTGACCTCGTGATCCGCCCACATCGGCCTCCCAAAGTGCTGGGATTACAGGCGTGAGCCACCGCGCCCCGCCAGACAAGAACTTCTTAATGAACACTAAAACTCTAAAAATATATTTAGCTCCAGAAACATGGAATATTTTCTATGACACAAGGTTCCACAAAGTTAAAAGACACATGCTAGAATCAAGACAAATACATTCATAAAGAAGACAACAGAAGATTCCTTAATATCTGTAATATTCAGAGGACTCTCAAAAGTTTATAAAAGGCAAATAAAATTCAGTAGAAAAAAGATACAAAATGATGAAAATCCATTTAGAAATAAATGAAATGGCCAGTGAATAAGATAGGGAACCTCAAACTCAGTGAGGAAGTATACATTACAAATTCAGTGAAATTATTTAATGCTCATCGAATTGACAATACAATACTTTGATAAACAGTTGACAGTTCCTCAAAAGGTTAAACACAGTTACCATATGACCCAGTATTCCAACCTAGTTATATACCCAAGAGAAATAAAATAATGCATCTACACAAAAATTTGTATACAAATATTCGTTGCAGCCAATAAGTAGAAATAACACAAATGTTCAACTGATAAATAGATAAATATAGCATATCCATACAGGAGAATATTATTTAGTGACAAAAGGGAAGGACATACAGATACATGATAAAACATGAGTGAAACTTGAAAAACATTGTTAAATGAAAGAAGCCAGTCACACACAAAGCCACATATTATATGGTTCCATTTATATAAAATGTCAAGAAAAGCCAAATCTAGAAAATAGATAAATGAGTGCCTAGGTCTGAGACATGGTGAGGTGATGGGGACTGACTGCTAATGATACAGGGTTTCTTTTTTGGAGTGATGAAAATGTCCTAAACTTGGTGGTGATCATTGCATAGCTCTGTGAATATTCTAAGACCATTGAATTGTACATTTTAAGAGGGTACATTTTATGGTATATGATTAGATCTCAATAAAAATATTTAAAAAATTAAAATCACGTATCCTGGCAGCAATGCTAGGAAAAAGGTACTTGTGTACGTTGTTGGTAGAAATATGGATTTTTCCTTCTTCTTGAGAAGACCAACTGACAACATCTCTTCACGTACAATACAGATGGTCCCTGACTTTTAATGGTTTAACTGAGGATTTTTCAACTTTACTATGGTGCAAAACTGTCACAAGTTTGATGTAATACACAGTATTCAGTAAATTGCATGAGACATTCAACACTTTAATATAAAATAGGGTTTGTTAGATGACTTTGCTCAATTGTAGGCTAATGTACATGTTCTGAGCATGTTTAAGGTGGGCTAGGTTAAGCTATGATGTTTGGTAGATTAGGTGTATTAAATGCATTTTCAACTTTATGATATTTTAAATTTATGATGGATTTATCCGGACTTACAGAAGTACCTGTATACATATTCTTCAACACAGTGGTTCCACTCATGAGAATCTAGCCTGTACTTCTAATATATAAATAAAAGTAATGCTGTATACGAATCTTAGTACAGTGATATTTATAGTAGCCTTACTGTGGCCACAACAAATTGGAAACAATGTGAATGCCCTTCAGCATAGTTGATATAGTGTGTATGATTTTTCAGTAGAAAAAAATACATGCTTTTTTTTTGAGGCAGTGTCTTACTCTGTCATCCAGGCTGGAGTGCAGTGGCACAATCATGGCTCACTGCAGCCTTGACCTCCTGGGCTCAAGCGATCCTCCCACCTCACCCTTCCAAGTAGCTGGGACCACAGGTGTGTGCTACCGTGCCCATCTAATTTTTTGTATTTTTGGTAGAGACAGAATTTTGCCATGTTGCTGAGGCTGGCCTTGAAGTCCTGGGTTCAAGCGATCCATCTGTCTTGGCCTCCTGTATTTTTAATTGGATTTATTTTCTTAACGCACCCTCTGTCCCCTTCTTCTGTTTTTGCCTGATGGCAGAAAATTTAATCTAATCACTTCTAGATAAAGTCACTCATAGCCAGGATTTTCTCCTTCTGTTCCTTCCTGGGATGATGGCATCACAGCTCAGGTAATAGGGTATAGTTGACATGGCATCATGGCACTAAGAAATTTGAAGTCTTCTACCGCTGAAATATACTGTTATTTTGTGAGGTTTTGGATTGGCAACTGTCTATTCTGGTAGCCACTGAGGTGGCTGGTGTGCATGGCATATGTGTTAATACTTAACATATCATCTTTCCATACATGGTTGCCTAGCTCTGGTAAAGCTGGGGAAAAAGAATGGAGTAGGTAATGTGAGGAACCAGTTCCTTGTTTGCTGTCATTCCAACTTTTTTCCACTCTTCTACCTTCTCTCTCACATTTCTTTCTCTCCTTTCCCTCCCATATTTCCTTCTGTTTCATTCTTGTAAGGTAATGTGATATGACTGCTTCCCAAATGTTTGGTGAATTTTTGTAGTGTTTTTGTTGAAAAGTTAATTAAATGTACTGTGATGCATAGTAAACACTGGATAAGCATGGTGGCCATTGATTTTTGAATATACGCTTCTTTGACACGCACTGAGAAGCAAAGAGAGTTAATGGACCTCTAAAGAAGGTCACCAAGAGCTTGTTAACAAACCTATTTTTGATACTTTGATTCTTTTCCAAGCCAGTAATGTATTTATTAAACATTTCTGAGAAGGTATGCAAATTGTAGCATTCATTATATTAGCAATTTAGGCAATCTAGTGTTCCTGCAGCAAGATTAGAAAGTACAAATCATGGGAAGTGTAAATTGCAATTACTGATATAAGGGGTGTTACTGTATATGAAAGTACATCTAATTTTTTTAAAGGATTTATTGTTTGTTACTATTTAGAATATTAAGAAATAGCAGAAAAATACATATAAAGTAAGTGGTTTTGTTAACCTTGCATACTAATGTTGAGAATTTCCCTTTAAAGGGAAATTATTTTTTCTCTAAATTTGTCTCCTAGGAAGGGAGGTACAGAACTATTGTGTCTTGTCTTACCTGAGACAGAGATAGAGAGAAATGGATGATTTTTCCATATAAGTAAATTTACATTTACTTTACAGATACAAATTTTAATGTGAAACCACTTTTAAAAAATAGCTTAAATTTTGAGTCAAGATTTGAAATTAGTGAATATAATACAGTATTTTTATGGAAATTGATATTTTTTTCTTCCTTGTAAAAAGGACCACTTGTAGATGGGTCAGATTGTATGTGTGTATGTACGTACATATATGTCTGTGTGTATATATGTGTATATATTTACAATCACCTTAATTTGCAAACATGAAGAGTTGATTAGCATCATACAGTGTTCATTGGATTATATAATGACAATTAGTGATTAAAAAATGGACACAGTCTTCTTTAAAAAAAGAATTGTATATATCGTTAATAATATACATTAGATTCAAATACAAATGTTAAACTTTCTTTGAAGTAAAATATTTTAGAAATGTGCTAAAAAATGAAAAGATCAGTAATGAAAGAATGTATGTATTTTAGCTGTTATAATCATAATGCTTTTCTGTAGTCTCATCTATTCAGTCATGTCTTTTTATTTATTTCATTTTGTATCTATAATCAATTTTAGCTAGCCCTGACAGGTATAAAAGTATTTAGGCTAGTACTGCTTAGAAAATCTAGAATGTGACGCTAATGTAAAAATATAGGTAGATCTTATGAGCAGACTGTATATGAGCAGAATAGATAGATTACCTAGATAACCCTGTATTACTAAGGGTTTTCTAGAGGGACAGGATTAATACGATAGACATATATATGAAAGGGAGTTCATTAAGGAGCATTGACTGACACAGTCACAAGGTGAAATCCCACAGTAGGCCGTCTGTAAGCTGAGGAGCAAGGAAATCAGACTGAGTCCCAAAATCTCAAAAGTAGGGAAGCCGACGGTACAGCCTTCAGTCTGTGGCTGAAAGCCTGAGAGCCCCTGTCAAACCACTGGCGTAAGTCCAAGAGTCCAAAAGCTGAAGAACTTGGAGTCCAATGTTCGAGGGCAGGAAGTATCCAGTGAGGGAGAAAGATGAAGGCCAGAACACTCAACCAGTCTAGTCCTTCCGTGTTCCTCAGCCTGCTTTTATCCTAGCCATGCTGGCAGCTAATTAGATGGTGCCCACCCAGATTGAGGTTGTGTCTGTCTCTCCCAGTCCACTGACTTGAATGTTAATCAAGACACACCCAGGAACATCCTTCAGTCCAATCAAATTGACCCTCAGTACTAACCATCACAAACCTAGATACTGTAAAATGTATATGGTTTATATAAATGATAAAGGTGACATACAGATCAATGGGAAATTAAAAGATTATTCAATAAGTTATACTGAGACAATTGATTAACTACTGGAGGGGGATACTATGTTCTTGCATCGTAATATGTGGAAAAGTACATTCTAATGAGATTAAAACTTAATGCAAAAAATGAGAAATAGCAAAACAATTAGAAAAGTTTGTTGGCAAAATTTTTTGGTAAGAACTTTCTAAGCATGAAAATTGTGGCAAAAACTAAAAAAAAAAAAAAAAAAAAGACCACCATAACCAGGCATAGTGATGGGCACCTGTAATTGTACCTGCTCAGGAAGATGAGGCAGGATACTCTGAGCCCTGGAGTTCGAGGTTACAATGAGCTATATTCACACCACTGCACTCCAGCCTGAGCAACAGTGAAAGCCTCTCTCAAAAAGGAAGAAAGAAAAGAAAAGAAAAGGCAGATGTCAAAGTGGATATTTTCTTCATGGAATTAACATCTTCATATATAAAGAGCTCTTATAGAATAACAAGAAAAAAAACTGAACATCCTGATGAACTTACACGAAGAACTCACACAGACATGCCTCAAAAGTTGAAATATCAGAGGGTAATAAACTGATAAAAACATGTTGATGTTTATTAATGATTTTAGAATTATTTATTTTTATCAGAAAGTTCCATTTTTTAACCTCTTAAGCAAAGATGTGAAATTGTAATAGTAATACTCAGTGATGACTGAAGCAGTGATACTACTGGAGGGGAGTATAAATTGAGGACACTGTGGTAATTGGTACCAACATTTGCAAATATGTTTACAAACTAGTTAAGCATGACAGGTTGAAGACATATTTTTATGCTTTACCTTCCTGCAAAACACTACTAAAATGAGAACAAAGATATAAAAATAGATAAACCCCAAAAGACAAAATGGAAAAAAGAGAATGACATATGAGAGTGGTAACACAATTTGGAAGGAGAAAAGTAGTTGGATAAATGATAACCAATTTAGCAGAGTGGAAAAGCTGAGCCCTAACTTCCATCGTGCTGGTTTCTACTGCAGAACCGTGGGAGGGTAGGTACTAGGCACCTCACAGTTTGAGTCTAAAGAGAAACACCTCATTGTCTTCCTCCCAAGTGTCTTCCTCCTATTTAACTTTCAGAACACTGGCATATAGGCTTATATTTTATTAGCAGAAGATTGAGGGATTCCTCCCCAAAGATACCAGTCAAACCAGAAAGCAGTAATGTCTTTGAAATTATGTGAGAAAATAATTTCCAACTTAAAGTGAACATTACCCTGTTCACTTCCAAATTATGGTTTAAGTATCATGAAATTGGACAGACATTCCAAGTCTCAATAGATAATTTTTCTTATTTATCCTTTGTCAAGAATCTACTTGAGATTCATTAAATGAAATAGTAAACCAAAAATCCTGAAGGGACATCATCCAAGGCACAAGAGCTTGTGCCATCGTGGTGAGATGCTAGCGAAATTCCCAGGTTTATGATGAAGCGAGTCTTCAGGTGACAATTGTGTAGAAGTTTAAAGAGTAAAGAGTACAAATTGGAGCAAGACAATGAAGGACTCCAAGGTGGGTGTCTGCAGTTGGTGGAGTGGTGGCAAATTATCTAATGTGTTTGATCCTATTAAAAGAAGTTTTAAAGTTGAGTAGATTTAGTTAGAGCAACATAGAAAATTAAGTGAACAAGGTAATGAAGTCACTATTAGTTTCAGTAATAAAAGTTATATTAATATAAGAAAAGATAACATTATTTTATGTCCCAAACAGTAGTTACATAGTAATAATTATGAAACAATTATTTAATGAAAATGTGTGACAGTATATATGATGACTCGACTGTAAATATGACTCGACTATGCTATGAAAGCATCAGAGGCATGGTGTGAACTCAGTAAACTAAGTACTGAATTTAAACCTCCCATGAGCCTCTCTCTTCTTGGTCCTGACAATTATAATTTCTATTTGTGACACTAAATTTACCTTTACTATCTCAGCTTCCTATATTAAGCAAGCACACACACACACACTCACACACACACACACTCACACAAGATTTAAACAGCTTAATTAGAAACCTTTTGGTAGATGCTTGCCTGGGATTTAAGATGTGTGAGAGGTTCAATTCTGGGACTCACCATTATGAGTCAGTTTTATCTTCATAAATTCAGATCCCTCCACGAAGGGAGAGGCTCCATGTAAACAAAGCCATAAACCCACGTAATGCTTTAAAAACCTTTAACTTACTCAAATGTTATATATCAGTGACTACCTTGTCTTGGTGGAGAAATATTATCTATTGTTTTCCCCACTGTGTTCTTAACCATCTTCTAGGCTTTCTCTTGTTCCCCCAACTTCAGTTACAAGGCCTACAAATTTCATATTTTGATAAGATTAGTAGATTGCAAGATCTCTTTTTTTTAATGTCCCTCTGCACACTGTACATGGTGTACACTGTACAGTATCACCTCACTATTCTTTTTTTTAAAGATAAGCTGCACAAAAGATTACTTTAGAGCTATGTATCCATTACAGATTTAGTTTCTTGGAGAGAAGTACTGGGGTCTTCTGCCAGGTTCTTACTTAAAACATAGAAGATTATCTTGCAAAGTCTTGTTTTATCTGTTCTTTGTTACTCTTTTTTAGTCCTATAGATAATTTTTTCCAGTGTAACCAGTTCATACAATGTCCTGGTGTGTCTGTTGTTGCTCTTTGGGAGTATTCTAGGTATTTGCATGGGACAGTTCTTTCATTGTGCAGGGCTGATCTGTGCATCGCAGGATGTTTGGCATCCCTTTTCCTTCCAAATACTGGCTGCCAGTAGCACTGCTTAGGCATTATGATGCCAAAAAACAATGCTCTCATGTTTTCTGCACTACTCCCCGCCTATGGAACACAGTACCACCTCAGGTTGAGGACCAATGCAGGTAATTATTTGCAGTGTCTGCTCATAGACAAATATTTTATTTGTATAATTAGCCTCTTACTCTTGTAATTGGGATATTTCAAAATATGTATAGCTGAGAATCTCTTCTTACTTTTCTACATTCTGAAATGTTGTCCTGGGCTCTGTAATTCTAGCTCCTGACATTTTATGACATGGATTGGGGTAATTTTTCAATTCTTCTGTCGTTGTTTATCATTACTCTTTATTTTGTTCCACTATTACAATTTTGGCATTTTAGTGTTTTTCCATTCCAGTAATACCTACCCCATTACAGCTAAACTTTACTAAAGGTTGACTGAAATGTCTATCAAGTAGAAAATCTCTGCCACTTTCTTTTAAAAAATGTGCCTATTAAATTATCAATATCTAGAAAATCATCAAAAGGATGCTGAATCCATATCACTCTGTCTGCCTCAGGACTGACTTATATCGCTTTAAAATCTTATAGAGCTTTCCCTAACCATAGCAACTTTAAAACTGATGTCTAGTGAAAAATAATACATTTTTCACTTATTTTTATTCAAATGATAAGGCAAGTAATGAAAACTAAACTTTTTGAATGTCATATACTAATCTCAATATCATCTCAGATATGTTTTTAAATTAATATAAATTAACCTCAGCTTTCATATTATAACTTATTACAGTCACTTCCAAAAATATTGCTTCTCAAGGAATAAATACAAGGGGAAAGCTGTTTGAGAATGACAGCATTTTAATAGTTTTCATCAACTTTAAGTTTGAAAATTTTTGTCCACCTACAAATTTGTCATTACATCCCTTTTCTGATATGTGAAATTTCTATAATAGAAACGGAAATTGTGAGTGTCACTAGTTGTAAGTATTCCAAAGCAGAAACAGATACTTGTTTTCACCAAATTTATAAAGATTTTTAAACTCAGAATAGTTGAGGAAGCATCTGTTTCTTTCCATTTTTGTTGTGCAACTGTAAACAGGTGCAAAACATATTTCACAGTTGATAATGATAATGATCATCCGAAAATAACTAGTGCCATTGACGAAATTGTTCGCATTTTACACATGAATAAACTGAGGTTCAGAATAGTTTAAATAATTTGCCTAAGGCCTTCCATCTTATAAGTGGGATAGCCAGAATTTGATTCTATGTCTGTTTGACTCTGAAGTTTATCTTCTTAGCTACTGTGCTATACTTCCTCTTTATGAACACTTAAAATTTTTTACAAAGGCTTTGTCTCCAGAAAATTATCATGAATGAGCTGTCAACAGATGTAATGCATGTTCTGATTAATTGAAACAATATTTTGGAATAATAAATATAACAGATTTAGTTCAATATTCTTCAGCAAATAAGTATCCATTTATTTAGATACTGGCCTGAAGAGTCCCCTTCTCAATTCTGTTTGCAATTGCTTTCCTCACCCCAGCTGCACATGACTTCCCAATGAGGGGTTAAGACATGTAGTGATCTGAAGGGATGTGTGTTCAAAAAAATGATAGGGGAGAGTGCTAAAGATTAGCTTTGCTTATTTAAAATTTTACCTATGGATGACTCATTTGAAAAGAGAAAAGTTTTTGCTATATGATCACCTATTTTGAGGTTCCATGTAGTTTAAATGGTACAATGACCTTAAGAATTTAATAGGCATTTGTGAACTGTCTGGATCGCCACAATTCATAACATGATCTTCAATAAAATCATTTTTAATTTTCATAAAACTGATGATAAAGAGAATGTTTAGAATACAACTCATTCTCTGGTTGAAGATTGCCTGTACTATTTTTTTTTTAAATCTCTTCGCCACTACTGTGGGCAACTGATAGTGGAATGTCCAAAGTTGTGAGAAAAATGAGTGTCAAAGAGCCTTGATAAGCATTAACTTAGGAGTGGACCTTGAATACTTGGGAATTAGCTACATTCAACTAAAACAATTAGTAATTAAAAACAACTAGACAGATACACATTTCCTTCACAAGTCAAAGTAATTTAGAATCATCACATTTAGAATGCAAACATCCCTAATGAATTTTAGACATTTGACCCTTTGTATTGCTTTGAATATTAAGATACTTGGTAGTAATTAACTTTACTCCCTTTCTATTACATCTTCATCAACTTAGTTACTAAGAAAGAGGCTTTCAGAAAAGTTTTTGGTGCTTCTTCACAAAAAATAAAAAGTTTTATTTTTCTTAAACAAGTTTTTTATAAATAGACATTAAATATGCTTTATAATAGATTTTGATTTTAATAAGACATCATGAAAGAATCATAATGACTGTTCTAAATTGAGTTTTGATCTTTTAAAATTCATTGTAATTTTGTAAATGTGCCAAATATGAAGAGTGTTTTTTTGTTTCTGTAGTCCATTATGTCAAAATGTATCACGTATATCGTCTGATATATTACTAGGTTTTCTGACTGTATTTGTTTAAAGGATGAAGTGTAAACCATAGTATTAGGGACATAAGTATGCTTTGCCAGAGGATGGTTGGTTTTTGATAAATGTTGACTTTCTGGAAGTTAAGGTAAGCAGTACTGAAAGTGAGGAAATGGGCCATTTTCAACTCCAGGAAGTGGAAAAGTGATCCTCCTTGGTTCTCTAGCTGTATATTTGTACCTGCTTTTAAGGTAGAGAAACTGTGCAAGAACAAAAGGTGCATACAGTGAAGAAAATAGAATCAAATTACTCATGACCAATGCATCCTGTTTTTCTAGTAGGATGGATTTGACTTACAGTGTGATTAGGTAAGTTAACATCTTAGTTAAAGGAAAGAAAAAAAAAGTGAGGAAAATACATTCTTACTTTTATCAGTTTGCTATTATATACTTAACATCACTGAAATTCAGGGATCCACCAAAAACTTTACTAGAAGTATCACTGGAAAAAAAAGAAATTAAAGCCCCAGGGGATCTCTTCTCATATAGATGCAGAAACTGACTGGATAGATACAAATTAAAACACAGTTCCCTTCACCCTAATGCTATATTATTGGCAGTAGTTTAGATACTGACTTGCAACTCATCAAAATAGTGTAACTAGAAATTACTTAATCTGCCATCTAAATTGACCTGAAATCACCTTAATGTGCTTCCTGATAAGAGGTAAGATTATCATTCACTTTAAAACTGGTATATGAATGTCAGAAAAGTCATATTTTATATTAAAGGAATCAATATCTTTAGGTACAGATTTTTAACTTTCAGAATTAACTTTCATTTTGTCATACCAATCATGTTTGGTGGTAACTTGTGTATTATTATGTCAGCTATCTCAGACTATAATTTCGGATCATTCTTAGATAAACATAGATTTTCCTTTAAAAGACTTTCTTACTTTAATCTACATTCATACATATTTTTTCAGTGCCTAATCAATGTATTTATTGATTTTGTGTATCTTTTTCATTTACCAGTTCTATATCCAAGGCTATTAATACTTTGTGAAGACAGAGTAGTATCCATGTTACCTAGTTTTGATTAATTAAGGTGTTTCTAGTTTAAAATATGCAAATAGATATCTTTGTCTTGTGAAATAAGTAAACATGTTTACTTTTAGGTAGTGTTATTCAATGTGTAACATTGCTAGAGAGATATATATAAATTATATATTGATATGTAGATGCTAGTTAAACATTTTCCTTGTGCTAAGTAGCTGTATCTAGTATAACTAAAATTATCAAGTAATTATTAGACTATAGACATTAGCATGCTGTCCTCAACTAGTCTACAGAAATAGAAAACGGCTGTTTCAGGGTATTGTCATTGACTAAACCACATAGAGGGCCTTTATCCATGGGAAAGATCATTATAAGTAGAGTTTGGGAAAAGTCATTATAAGATTTGTTTTTGTTGTACAAATACGATAAACATTTTTATGACTACCATGACTAAAAGTGATTACTTTTGTTAAAAATACTTTTTCAAACTTTAGATAATTTATTTTAAAAGGAATGTTGTTTATGATCTTTTTCAATATAAGCAAATAGTGTTCCAAAAAATTAATTTGACTGAAATTAACTTTTTTTTTCCCAAGAGTGATTTCATTTAAGCACAGTGGGAGGCTTAATGATTTGTTCTTCCACCTACATATCTCAGAAGGAGAATGCCAATCCTCCTTTTACACTTGAAAGCATGTGATGATTCTCTTGAGAGAGTTATATTAAAGAAGTTAAAAGAAATTCTGCCTAAAACCAAGGAGTTGGAATTTACCTTTTGTTTGAGTAGCAAAGTAACAAAAGCCTGTTACAGTAATTTTAAAACTTTTCCCATTAACTATTTGTCCATTTAGGAATAGTTGTACAACTGGAAACAAGCATTATTCATTTTTGGTGTGTTAGTGATTTCCTTTTCTTTTGATATTATGTAAAATATAGTTTTAATGTACTTTTTGGATTTTTAACTTGGTACATTTTCCTTAGAATTCAAGATCATGATTTTAAGTTTTTCTTTCAGCACTTTAAAGATAGCTTTCCATTGTTTTCTGCCCTCCATAGTTTCTGACAGCCCACCTTCAATCATTTTTATTTTTGTTTCTCTGTAGCAAGGAACTGCAAACTTTTTCTTAAAGGGCCAAATAGTGAACATTTTAGGCTTGTGGGCCACATGGTGTTTATTACAGCTACTCAGTTTTTGGTATCGTGTGAAAGCCGCAATAGATAATGTGTGAATGAAAGAGCATGGCTGTGTTCCATCAAAACTTTAGTTATAAAAACAGATGTCCAGCATGTGTATTGTAGTTTACTGAACACTGCTCTGTAAGGACAAATCCCTTTTTCTCTGTTTTAAAGATGTTCTCTGCCATTGTCGGTATTTCTATTATGATATCCCTTTGTGTGGTTTTCTCTGTTTCTTCTGGTTGGTGTTGAGCTTTAGGGATCTGGTACTTTCTAGTTTTCATGAAATTTGGAATAATTCCAGCTGTTTTTGATAGAGGCATGAGACAGAGAAATTCTAGACAAACAGGGGTGGGTTCCCACTGAAACCCCACCTTCAAGCCAAAAAAAAAAAAATGCAAACAGCCTAAAACCCATGGCCCAAAGTGAGAACTTCTGTTCCCATTTGCCCACTCTCTCCCAATTGGTTCTTTCTGAATAATGCCTTTTTAACCAATCGAATGTTGCCTTTTCCAACACTACCTGTGGCCTGCCCCACCCGCATCCTGTGCTCATAAAAACCCCAGACTCGGTAGAGAGGGAGGTGGCTGGACTTCAAGGGAGATGGCTGAACTTCAGGGAAGAGACAACCTGACTTGGGGTAAAACGACCTGTCCTTCCTGTCCCCTCTCCACTTCTCCTCTCCACTGAGAGCCATTTTCGTTGCTCAATAAAATTCTCCACCTTCATCATCCTTTAATTGTCTACACAACCTCATTCTTCTTGGACACCAGACAAGAGCTCAGAACCCACCAAGCACAGGTACCTAGAAAGCTTGTCACACCAGCCCTTACCCTCGCTGGTAGAGGGCAATTGCCCGGTCGCCCCATGTGATGAGGCAAAGGGTCAAGTGAGCCACTAACACACTGCTGTTCACAGACAGCGGAACTCAGAGAACACTGTAACTAACACCTCCTCTGGGATTTCAGGGTTGTGGGCCTCTCATCTGGGCACCACTGTGGGCCCCACATGGAGCTTTCTCCTGCCAGTGCCCGGAATGGCCAGCCGGATCCCACACTTGCTCACTCACATGCTCCCTCCCACAAGTAAGAAGGGCACCTCTGTTGTGAATCTGGCAAAGGGGTGAGAAAAATCCTGTACCATTATTTGTTTTAGATATTTTTCTCCCTTCCTACTTGGGACTCCAATTAGGCAAATGTTATCCTGCTTGATATTTGCCATAGCTTATTTAGGCTCTATGTATTCTTTTCCCTCCCCCTTTTCTTCTGTGTTTTATTTTGAATAATTGCTATTGCTATTTTATTCTCTGATGTTTCTTTTGTACTGTATTATCTGCTGTTAATTCCATCCAATGTTTTTTTCATTTCATATGTTATATTTTTATCTCAAGATCTTTTATGGGTCTTATTTAAATAGTCTATTTCTCTCCTCCTATGTTCATGTTTTTCTTTCCATTCGATTTAAAATATCTGCTTTCAGATCCCTGTCCACTGAAATCATCTTTTTTATATTTTATTTATGAGTCTCTTCTATTAATTGTTTTTACTCCTGGCTATATGTCATGTATCTCTTCTGCTTTGCATGCCTGGATTTTTAAATTGGATGCTAGATATTTTTATTTTTTTGTTGCTATTAGTTGCTGTATTTTAGATTTTTGTTTTATTTATATAATGAGTGAAGAATTTTGTTCAAGTGTAAGTTTGGTCACTTTAAGAATTGCTTTTAAGTTGTTACCAACAGATCCGGAGCAGTCTTTGTTTTTTCCCCTTTTTTTTTTCTTTTTAAGATAACCCCACTATCTTGATTTAGCCTCACTATAAACTGTGGTCTGATGCTTTTGTGTCTACAAAGCCTGTCCGTTTCTCTAAATGTGTACATGAACAATTCCCAGCCCTGAAAGAGCTTTGGGAATTGTTTGGCCTTTTGGTATTTTTTTCCCCTTCTACCAGCTACAGGTAGTTTCTTGTCATGCATGCATAGATTAGAACTCTGCCAAAAATACAAGTAGATTTTTCTGCAGATCTCTGGAGCTCCTTCATGTATTTCTTTCTGTGCAGCTCCCTCCTCTTCTATTCTACAAATTCTAACCACCTAAACCTCCCTGAATTCTAATTTGTGTCTCTTAACACTCAGCAAGACTGCAAGGCTCTATTTGGGTCTCTTGTGCTGTAGTTTAGAAACTGCCTACAGGTAATAAGCACGGGACAATTAAAGGACTAATTTGTTTCCTATTTCTCAGGGATCAGAAAACTGGTGCAAATTGTCCAATGTCTGAAAAACCATCGTTAATTACCTTTTGTCTGACTTTCTAATTGTTCAAGATGGGCAGACAGTTCCTTAGCATTTAATCTGTCATATGTGGAAGCATAACTCTGATTACCTCTAAACAGACACTGATAGACATTGTTGATAAATGAAGCTTTATTATTTATTTGAGGGGACTATGGGTTATTTTTCTTAAGAACTAAAATATAGATTATTTTGAACTACAAATTCTTTTACATTTTTTTGAGTAGAAAAGAAAATATTGTCCCATAAATTCCTTATCAATTGCAAAGAGTAAAAATAATAACTTTATTATGTTAAAACTTGAAAGATGCCACCATAGCCAACATCACCAATAATGGAACAAACTGTTATTGTATACCTCATACTGTGATACAATTAGGACTCAGTATTACTTACAAAGTATTTCTAATAAACAAACAAAATGCATAACCTGAATCTAATAATGAGAAAACATCAGAAAGATCCAAATTGAAGGGCATTTATGCTAACCACTGGTCTTTATTTTGGTTTCTTTCTTCCTTCCCTCTTTCTTTCACTAGGATGAGAGTTATTTTCCTCAAAGCAAATTAAAGATAGTATGCCACTGCCATCTGACCCTTATTCTATTTACTAAACAAGACTAGGATGGTATGAAACAAAAAAACTTCTGTGTGTGAGAAATAGCTATTGGAAATTTAAATATAAAAGCTGAAATTTAAACATATATTAAACATCTGGACTAGCTGTATCAAAAACTTCTGCTGTTATATGAGTTTTCTATCACTGCTACAACAAATTACCAAAATTTGGTGGCTTAAGACAACCCAGATGTATTATTTTATAGTTCTGAAGGTCAGCTGTTCAACAGGGATCTCACTGGGTTAAAAATCAAGATGTCAGTCATTTCTGGAGGCTGTGGGGGAGAATCAGTTTCCTTGCCTCGTCGAGGTTCTAGAGACCACCACATCTATGGCTCATGACCCCTTTCCTCCACCTTCAAAGTCAGCCAGAGTCCCTTCTCAGGTTGTCATCACTTTTGTTCTCCCTATTCTGCCTCCCTCTACCACATTGAAGAAAACCTGTGATTCTGTTGGGCCCACGTAAATAATCCAGTGATTATTATAGTAATCTCTCTATTTTAAGGTCAATCAATTAACAAATTTAATTCCATTTATAATCTTTAATTTTAAAGCATACCACTCGCAATATTGGAGGATGTTGCCTCTAGAAATATGATAGAATTCAAATAATTAGGAGTGGTCACTAGGAAACTAAGCCTGGATGCCTCTTCAGTGGATGCCTCTCCTGTGGAGCTCTTTGGATTTCATTAAGCACACAATGAAGTAATATACTGAAATGAGATCCACTGAATTGAATACCACAATAGGTCTTGCTGCCAACTTTGAATGTTTTCACCGACTGTAGTTATTTTGCTCAATTGGGATGTCAACTCTTTTAACCTCCTCCATTGGAATTCTTTTACATGTTTTTAAAAGAATATTTTTTACTTATGACTTCTCACTGTGGAATCCTAAAGTAGATTATACAACTGATCACTGCAATTCTTAATATTTCCTTAAATTCTAAAACCAAAAACCTTAATGAATTAGCATTTAATAGATTATGTTTATATTTGAGTGTTTTATATTTCTTTCTTCAAGAGGAAAATAATACATAACTAAGACAAATTGGCCTGTTGTAGTCAGAGCATGTGAGGACCCGATCAGGTTCAAAAATAGATATCACAAACAGATCAAAATGTAGTAGAACATACCCATATACTAACTGTAGTGTGAGATAATAAACCAAATATCACTAGTGCCCCCCAAAAAAGAAATTAATTCTTACTGGGGTATGGGAATAGACTTAACCTGGAGGTGAAATTTGAGCTAAGTCTTAGAGAATAATAAATAGGTATGGAAAACTAGGAATAATTCAGCTCTTTTTCTTTACTTCTGTTTTTTTTAGAACATAAAGTTAATATCGTAACTTTAAATGTTATTCCACCCAGGGAACACTGCCAAAAATTCAAGTGGATTCCTTGCATATTTTTTAGTGTCAGATGTAATAAATAGTTTCATGTCTTGTTCATGTATTGTTTATTCATCCCAAGTTTGGCAGATTTGTTTGTGAATTAGTTTTATTGGTACATAACAAACTTTGTGATTTAAAACCATTATTATCTTGCACTTTCCATGAGTCAGGAGTCCCAGACATAGCTTAGCTATTTCCTCTGCTCAGTGTCTCACAAAGATTTAATCCAAGTGTCAATCAGGACTGTAATCTTATTTGAGGCTCAGGGTCCTCTTCCAAGCCTCCTAATTAAAAGAATTGAGTTCTTTGTATTTGTAGAGCTGAGGGTGTCAGTCAGTTCTAAAGGCTGTTTGCCATTCCTTGTCTGTGGTCCACTGTTAACAACATGGCTGCTTGATTCCGGGAGACCAACAGGATAGCATCTTGGCTACTTCTAATATATCTGTCTTTCCAACTTCAATCTCTGATATCTAGACCCCCTTTTAAAGGGCTTACCTGATTAGATCAGTGCCTTCTTTCCTACCTCTCCTCCTACCCCCTGGATAATCTCCTTTTTTATGAACTGAGAATCAACTGATTAGGGACCTTAATTATATCCTCAGAATCCCTCATATGCCATATAATTCAGCCTAATCATAGGAGTGATATTCCATCATATTCACAGGTCTTGTCCAGACTCAAGGGACAGGTATTATATAGGCATGTATCATAGGGAGAGGGAATCTTAGAAGCGGTCTTAACATTCTGCCTATCACAGTCTGACTTTTACTGTTAATTAGAGGAATACAAATTGTATTTCATATAAAGGCTATAGATAGACTGGAAATACTAATAAACTACCACTGATTAAATAGTTGAAAACAGCTATTTTCTGAAGTAATTGTAACTATAGCCTTAGTAGATTGTTTTATACTTTCTGAAAATACAGTTTAACTGAACTGATATGCTTATTATACTTTAAGAACCTCATTGAAACTTTGGAAATTTTCCATTTGCTTTCCAGTAAATGTGTACAGTTTTCAGAATCCTGAGTTTTTTCTTTTTACATAATTTTAATACTTAGATCTATGCTCTGTTAACTATTTTGAAAGTTATGTGGTAAAGTTCTCCTAGCAACACGGAAGGGGAAACTGAATACCGTTCACAATTGGAAGTACAGTGTTGCTTAGCTACCTCTTTTATATTTGAAATATTAGGCATTTCAATGATAGGGTAGCCCTTAAGCCTTTAAATGTTTGCTCATAATATATTTTAGTGTTTTATGTACACTTTTCACCTTTGTATTGTAACTTATTGTGAAAGTTTAAAAAAAGATGAGTGTATTTAATAGCAGTCACTAGAGTACCTTAACTACATAAAATCAGTCATTTTTTAAGAAGCTCTAATGGACAGAAATGAAATTACAAGATATACTTTAATATGAACTTACCTTAAATGCAGCCATACTACCAAATGCAATAATTATACTAATTTGTCACTTGATTGTAAGTAAAATCATTATAAAATGTCTAAAATATTACATATAGTTGTTTTAAAAATAGCAGTGTTGTCATATGGCAACAGTATCATTAAACACATACTGAAAAAGTACTTGATTACATTATGTTGCTGTTATGCTATTCAGGTTACTTTTTCTTAAAGTTGGATATCAGTAATAAACAGTGTTACTGCAGTGCTTCTCCTAGTTTGGAAAAGAATATATGAAAATTCTTCTAGGAAGATTCTTTCTTTTGTTTCCTTTTTTTTTTTTTTTTTTTTTTTTGAGACGGAGTGTTGCTCTGTCAACCAGGCTGGAGTGCAGTGGCACAATCTTGGCTCACTGCAACCTCCACCTCCCGGGTTCAAGCAATACTCCTGCCTCAGCCTCCCAAGTAGCTGGGGCTACAGGCGCATGCCATCACGCCTGGCTGATTGTTTTGTATTTTTAATAGAGAAGGGGTTCATCATAGTGGTCAGGCTGGTCTTGAACTCCTGACCTCAGGCGATCCACCGGCCTTGGCCTCCCAAAGTGCTGGGATGACAGAAGTGAGCCACTGCCCCCAGCCTGGATTCTTTCAATACAAATTTTTGCTGCATAATCTTATTTCTCCCCAAAATAACTAAAGTAAGACATACTCATTATAGAAAACATTTTTAAAAGTTTAGATAAGTATAGAGAAGAGATTTAAAACCACCCGTAACCCTGCTTCCCCCAGAAAAACACTAAGATTTTAGTATATTTCCCTTCTTTGAATATTGTTTTAGAAAAAGATCATATTTTAGATTCAATTTGCATCTTATTTTCATTTTATTATTTTATTATAAGCATCTCCAAATTATTAAAAATTTGAAAATATTTTTATTGATTAATATGTGGATGTGCAATGTTTCCTGTATTATGTGAATATAGATTCCTTCCTTTTTTTTATTATGCAACCACCGAGAAGAAAATCTTTGTGCAAAACCTTTGTGAGCATTTCTGAATTCTTTAGTATAGATTCTAGAAGTGTTACAAATCCTAGGAATGGGAAGAAATGAATATTTTAAAGACATTTAAACATGTTAACGGGTTATTTTCCAGAAAAGTTGACTGTCGTTATTAACATTTACTAGTTTAATTGTAAGAAGAGGAAGAAATAGTTAATGCATTGTGTTTAGGATTAAGAAAAATATTTTTTTCAAGTGTTAGCCATTTGTAATTATTCCTTTGTGAAAATATTTTCCTGTTTCATTTATTGATACACACCTGTGTCTTACTGATTTGGGGGAGACCCTCATGTATTTATCCCCTTTTCTGTCATAGTTTCCTTTTATTTGCCTTTTAATTTGACTTCTATACATTTGGAAATACAGACCTTTCAAAAACCTCTTCTAAAAATCCCTTTACAGACCGGCGTGGTGGTTCGTGCTGGTGATCCTAACACTTTGGGAGGCCAAGGCAGGTGCATTGCTTGAGTTCAGGAGTTTGAGACCAGCCTGGGCAACACAGCAAAACCCTATCTCTGCCAAAAACACAAAAATGAGCCAGACATGGTGGCACACACCTGTAGTCTCAGCTACTTGGGGGCTGAGGCAGGAGGATCACTTGAATCTGGGAGGTTGAGGAGTCTGCAGTGAGCTGAGATCATGCCACTGCACACCAGCCTGTGTGACAAAGTAAGACTTTGTCTCAAAAAAAAAAAAAATAGAAAATTCCTCCGCCTTCTCTTTATTTTCATTCATTGGTTTTAGGCTTACTAATCCCCATAGCATATGGATTCTCCTACATTTTATCTCTTTTTCTTCTTCTATTTTTACGTTTAATTCTAAACCGTGTAAAGTGTGTTTTTGTTTACAGTGTTGGGTTAGGAACAAAACTGATTTTGTTTCCAAATGCTAATCCATTGTTGCAGCACCAGTAGGACTACTATTCCCTTTCCCACTGATTTGTGATAGCCCTTTTATAATATACTAAATCCTAGGATACTGGACTGATTGCCTGGTTTCTATTCTGTTTTATTCATCTTTCTACTCTTGCATCAGAATTACATTATTGTTTAGCATTATATCTTCTTTTTTAAATTCCTGTTTATCCCTCTCTGTAATGTAGATTGTTTACCTTACATCTCATGTTACAGGTATTCATAGTTATTTTGTTTTTCTATTGTTATTATGAATGATTTTTTTTTGTATTTTCTGACTCATATTTGCTGACATACTTAAAAGGTATTGATTTTGTAAAATATTTGTATGAAATCCAAGCCCTTTATTCTCAATAATTGTAAGAATTGATTTTATGGAGCTCTTTGATATCTAATGATAATATTAATGAGTAATAAAAATTTACTTTCCCTTCCTACATGTTATGTCTGGATTGGCTAGAAATTCCAGAGTAATGTTAACTAATAATGTTAATAGTGGGTGTTTTTATCACAGGAAAGTTAAAATCATGGTTAAGAAAAAATTGTGGTCATCTTTCAATTAAAACCAAAATCATAGTTGAAAACAAATCATTCTTAATTTTCTAGGTTACATTAACTATGTTGCAATATTTATAATGGAAAAAGGTATATAAAGATCTTGGGTAGTGTGCATTTCTCCAGCATGGGGGGCAACATCTGATTACCTCTAATTGGTAACTAAAAGGAAGAGGAACCAAACTTCAGATCTAGACTTCAGTTGGAAGAAGGCTAAAATGAAGCTAGGAAAGTTAGTTTCTAGATTCCCGTGTGTCACCATCATTTCCTTGAAAGCAATTCCTGGCATCGTGGCAGGTGGAGTTTCTCTCTTTTCAGGAAGACTAAAAAGGAGAACTAGAGGAGAGCAGCACTGCATCTCCACTAAAGTGTGGGCTTGATTTGCTATCCGTCATTCTGTCCTTATGCCATTGTTAGAAAAACCTGCAGTTACAAGGATGGAGATGGGAACTTTTTCTATCACCTACGGTGATAAAGGATCAGCGTTTTTCTTTTCTTCACGTTAATTGTCACCACTGTGGATGTATTTCATAACTTTTGATGGATAATAAACTGCTCCAAACTTAGTAATTTAAAACATCAGCCATTTTAGCTAACAATTCTGCAGGTTGGCAATTTACGATGAGTTTAGCTGGGCAGTTCTGTTCTCAGCTAGGCTTCCTCATGAGTCTGTGGTGTGGTCAACTGGATTAATTAGATGGTTTTGCCCTTATAGTGGGCTGGTTATTAGCTGGGGAGAACCTCAGCTTTTCTGCAACTGATATTTCATCTTCTAGAAGCCTAGGCTTTTTCTCCTTATGGTGGCAAGGGTCTGAGAGAGCAGAAGCAAACCAAGCCTCTTGAGGTAGCTTAGAGCTGGGACACTGTTACTTGTTTTGCATTCTGTTGGCCAGAAGTCAGAAGACCTGCTGATTCAAAGGATAGTTATATAGATTCTACCTCTTGATAAGAGCTTCTATAAAGTCACATTGCAGAGGGTATGGACACAGCCAAGTATGGATAATTAGGGCCATGCTTGCCATCAATCTAACATAATTGGATGAATGAAGGACTCGAAGATGTGTTTAGAACACTATGTTCCTTGTAAATGAGGATTTTGATTTTGCTGTTACAAAATTACATCATCCAGCTCCCTTTTTATTTCAGCGAGTTGTCTTTGTGTCACGTATTCTTTTTCTTTATATTATTTTTTCATTTTTAGTTGCTTGTGAATCTTTGTTCAAATTCATGCCAGATAAAAATTATTTAAAATTGTTTTTTGGTTTCTTAGTAAATTTTTCTCAGAGGTATCTTCTCTGCATCTTTAGGCTATAACTTATTTCTCATGTTTGGGAATATTTTTCCTCATAGAGCCCACCTCGGTTTTTCCTTTTTGTTTGGACACTGTTGGTATTTGCCAACAGAGTGTGTGGATGCTTTTCACTATCCACCTAGGTTTAAATGCCTTTCAAATCTGTATCTGAGGAATAGTTGTTACATGGTTCGCAGTGACTGGTTCTTAGGCCAGTCTAAATGTGGCTCTACTGAATTAAACTAGGGTCATCTGCTACCATACCACTTATGCCTGGTTTAAGGGTACTTAAAAAAAAGGTGAAGTATATGGAAAAAACATATTTTTAAAACGTACTACTAACAAGGTTTTCCCTGTGTTTTCTGGTCTCTGCAGAGCTTTTCATGTGTTATCAGGAAGCAGCGAACCATTGTCAGTGTCCCTCTACCCTTTTGTCATATTGTTTGCTGGGAACTGTATTTAGATGGATATATAAAGAGGTGTGCCACTGGGAACTAGGAATGAGTTACACAACTCTGGCTGCCTCATAAAGCTATCTTTCTACTGCATAAGCACTGTGTCTGTTAAACAGCAGGCAGAAAAAGGGGGTGAGCTAAAGTCCCTTACTCAGCTGGCAGAAGTATTGTGTTTCACAGAGCAAAGCAAGCCTTTGCATGGCATATACCAAACAGAAAACTGAGCCTAACATTAATTTGTTTCTAGTCCTGGTTTCTGGGACTTTCAGATAGTGTAGCTATCAGAGATTTCTCATCAGAGTTTAACTGAATTTTGGTAGGGTGTGCTGTTGTCTTTTTCTGGTCCTTTGTGTGGATTATTGTGAGAAGGTGGAAGAGACTGCACTAGGGGATTCTGTTCAGATGCCATCTTAAGCTGAGCCCAAAGTGCATTTAATTCATAATGCATTTTCCAGTTTTAATTAAAAAAATGTATTGAATAAACATTAAAAAATACAGCAACAGCAAAGAGCAGTTTTGAGAGACCAAGATTTGCTGCTTTTGGTAGCTTGTGCAGTGTAATCATGTGAGTAAGTTTACCATTCCATTATAATTTTGGAGGAATTACATATATTTCTCAGTCTTCCATTATTACTTTTAAAGTTTGCTTTTGGAGAAATAGCACTTTGATTTTCTCTCTGTTCCTAACCTGGCCATCAGTGGTCTAGAAGTGAAACACATTCCTGTCAGGGAGGTTGAAAGACCGGAATGAAGTGCCTCCAGAATTCTCTAAGCCGGCCTTTGGAATAATGGGTCAAAATAGCTGCCAGGTCTAATTGTTGAATCTTTGGGAAAATGATAGTTACTTTCAAATATGCTATTTTTTTCTTCAGGTGTCTTGTCTCTGGCAACTGTTTCTGGCTGCTAAGTTAAGATCTAATAGTGAAATGACAACCTCAGGGAATCCATCTCATTGGAAAGTAACTGGAACTATAATAGCTGTGAATTAAGATTTGCTATTAAGTACTTGATTATTGTTTCTATAATTTCTAATGAATGTACAGCTTAAATGATGTTCACCATTTTTTGAAAAACATGACTTGGTTTAAATGCCATCTTAACTCTTTTAGCACTGAAGTTCATTAATTGGATTGATGGAACAATTGTCTATAGCCTGTTCTCCTTAGTTAAGAGTTTACATTAGTGCCAGATTTTGACAATATATATTTACCTTTTCTATAGTAGCAACCTAAGTGTGAGTGTTTTTAAATGCCATATAAATCAGAGACTCCTAGTTGTTAGGGAAAATCAGTATCTTATCTCTCAAACTGGGTCAGTGCTCTTAAACTGGGCTTTCAGGGAATATCTATAGGTTGTGTAAAAGTGTGCTTCCACTAATGATGAATCATGGTAATCTTTTCCAGGTGTGTGGAAAAGTAGTTTTAGATCTTAAATGTTTTCAACCCTTTTGGATGAATTACAAATGGACTAGTAGAAAATAAGCAGGAAAAAAACTGAGCAGTAAATCTTGTTTAGTTCACTCATTTTTTCATTGACACATGCTTGTGATATTTATATTACCTATCTTTTCTATAGCTTTGCTTTTTATTAATTATTCTAGATTTTCTACTGGAATTAAGATTTGTCACAGCATTGCACAGAAAGCACTGTAACTTCCAAGAGCTTTGCCATTAGAAATGGTTTGAGAACCACTGAACTTATCATCTTGTAAGATATTAGAGGGCAAGGCTTTTGCCATCATCATCACACTTACTGAGTGGAAGCCACTGCAGACTCTTAAGTGAAAAATAACATGGGGAGAATTGGATTTAATATTTTGGGATAAATTTGGGGGGAGTTTTCTGGATGGACTGGTAGAGGGTGAGAGTAGGCATAGTAATGAAGATGGAATGTAACCACTTCAAACATTGGTAGGTCAGTTTATATGAAGCACTTGATTAAAAGCTCTGAAAACTCTAGGATTATGATCCAAGTTAAAATATTGAGGTAGCTTTCTCTCCTTTTAGTTTGAAAAGTTAATTTTGAAGTGATGGAAATTATACTAAATGATGACTAAAGCAAATTTTAGTTAGGATTTCTTTCCCCTATAGTCTAAAATATGATTCTCATATCATAACTCTCATTATAGTCTTGGCCAGTAATTCGGTAAGTAGACTCTAAAGAAATCATTGTCACGAAGTTCCAATTACAAGGCTGTAATTTAGCTGTTGAAATGACAACTAAATGGGAAAGACTGGTCTAGCTGGACAAAGACGCATACATGACACTTGAGGGTGAGGAATAGAGAAGGATAAAAAAATGGACTTAAATGGACTTTGATCCCAAGGAATATGCAGGGAGATAAATGATAAATACAATAGTAAATACGAGTAGCAATAGAAGGAGTTATAGTTCAGGTACTATAAGAACTCAAAGAAAGTAATATATCAGGTGGGAGAGTCTAAAGGAGTTGGCAGTTGAGTTAGTGAGTTTTGAATAGGCACAATGAATAGGGTAAGAAGCATTGTATCTTGAAGGAAAAACATGACCCAGGCCACTGGCCCCCAGACATATGTTTGTTGAATATCTGATGGAGTTTGGTAGGGTTTGTTTTTCCACTGATTACTCAGTATGTTATATGTGCCTCCTGAATGCCAGGCACTGTGGCAGATTGGTGCTGGGAATATAATAAGATGACCCTTATGGAGCTACAGTCTAATAGAGATAGGTAAAAATGACAAATTAATGAATATGTAAATCCAAAGTGAGAAAGACTGTTAGGCTACTGAATAACTTGAGTGAGGATAGATGGTATGATTAGGTAGTCAGGGAATGACTCTGAGGAAACAAAATAAAAGCCGAAACTGATCTTTGTTAGGAGCCAGTTTACCTTGTGGGATATTTACCCTGTTTGAAGTCTTTACCATTGTTGCTATCCCAATATACTTAATTTGGGTAAACTAGTCCCCCTTCAAACACAACCAGTAAAATTTCTCTTTTTCATCAATGTTTGCTTTATTCATTGCTGAATTATTTACCTGTTATGAAATTTATTGTGTTATTCTTGTTTTGCAGAAACCGAAGCTGAAAGATTGGCATCCTCCTGGGGGCTTTATTCTGGGATTATGGGCACTTATTATCATGGTTTTCTTCAAAACTTATGGAATCAAACATATGAAGTTCATTTTTTAGACTTGATGATATATGAAGAATGCATGAAAGACTGTAACCTTGGATAATAATTTATGTCATTATATATTATTAAAAATGCATTGCTCTTATGTGAATTGGAAATAAATATAAGAAAACTAAATATGAATCAACTATTTCATAACTTAAAGAAAAATAATTCTTAATGCAATTGCTTAATGGCACTAAATATATTCTAGTTTTATATTTTGCATATTATAAAAGCAAATGGGACAAAAAGATCAGAATACATTGATTGCTTTTGAAAATCATAATTTCCCCTTATCCCCTTTTCATTTAGAAAAGAAAAAATTGTGAAAACATTAAATTCTCACTAACAGAGGTAACTTCAGTTAATTATTTTCTGTATATCCTCTCAATCTTTTGACTTATGCACTTATTTTTTTTTCCAATATGGAGATCATATAGAATATACTACTTTGTCATCTTTTTTTTTTCATTTTACAATAAGGGAAAAAAATTAATCTTTCCCTCTCAAAAATACATTGTGAATGCATAGTATCCACTGTATGAATGTTTAATTCATTTCAGTCTTCTATTGTTGGACCACTTACATTGTTCCAAATGTTTTCCTTTGGTTTATTCTTTACTGTATTAATATTTTGCTGTCAGTCACTCATGGAATCCTGCAGCTTTAATTAAAAGCAAAGATGAAAAATTGGTTTTTTAATTTATGTCACTGACAATCTCTAGGACCTTATTTGTTGTCAGTTTATTTGGGAAATTTTAAACCTTTGGTAATTTTACGTATTGACTGCTCAAGAGAAACATACACCATTATTTTTCATTTCTAAGCATTCTGTGATCTAGAATTGGTCACCTCTTCATTTTCCATCTTTAAAGAGAGAGCCAACAAGGACTTTATTTCATTCTGTTTAAGGTAAACCTTGCCTACTGGCTCTGTCTATACTTATCCTGAGAAAAATCCCTTAAAGTGGATGACCTGTGAAGAAAATATATGCTTGTGGCCTTGCTGTCATGTCTGGCTGATGTATCCCATAAGGCAGTAAGCCCCTTTTCTGGTCTCTGATAAGATGCCAGAGCTTATATCCCCATCACTGGCATTTTAGCTTGGAAGTAATATTGAGACTGTGCTGTGATCAACCCCTGATACTGTTTTTTCTTTTAAAACTTCTGCGTATGAGTGGAGGAAAAGCCTAAAAGTTCAGTATTTATGTCTGGGGGGATACCTTCAAGTGTCTTATTTGTTTTATCCAAGAACTTAATGTGTTCATCTTTATTCAATGCAAAGACCTGTTTTATAATTTTGTTTATAATTGTAGGTAACATTAAGACAACTCTTCCTCCACAAGAAAGCCTCCTAAAATTAATATTTCTTAAGATTTGTTTTTCCTTTTGCATTTAAAGTATTACCTTTTAATTGCATGCAAGATTGTCATACTTTTCATAGGTAAAGGATTGACTGTGTTATCTTCCTAGTTAGAAAAAAGGATATTGAGGCTTTTTGCTAGCTCTGAATCTTTATTTTAATTGATCTTTTTATTGGTGTCTTATATAAATGAGGAAGGAAAATTTTGTGTGATTATGTGAAGGATCTTTTTGTACATGAAAAGAAGGGAAAATAAACTTGCAATTGAATAGACTATTACAGTAGCAATGAGACACAAAAAGATTGACCATGTTGCCCTTCAGACACTCATATAAGGTCATGGACATCATGGTTAGGTGGAGCTATTTAGGGTGGTAAAGGAATTATGATTGTTCTTGAGCCAAGTAATTTAGTTTGAATATAATGAAACATACCCTGATGGTAAAGACTGCTAGAAAGTAACAGGATTCCTCTTCAGAGGTTGTAGAAGGTGCCCTTTTTAGTTAAAACCAAACTGGGAAAAGTAATACTGGATATAATATTCAGGATAAATTTTGCCTCGGCAGAATTTCAAAGGGCAATTATTCCTTTGTTTCGTTGTTGAATCTTCAGAATATAGTTAAAGCCAGAAGCTTAAAATATGTTGTTTCACTTATAACCATAATCTTTTTACATAGAGCATATTCTGCCTTTCTTTTTTAACTGTTTTAACGTGTGAAAGAAATATGTTATAAACATACCACAAGGAATGACTATAAAATAATGGGATCAGTATCCATTTTTGCTTTATAGACTTGGCCTTATTGCTTCATTGTCACATCTCATACTCAAGGGCATTTACTACAAAGAAAGTGTTCTCCAATATTGCCGTTCTGTTGCTGCCTGCCCTGTTTACACATGTACCTGCTACTTAAATAGGAATAACTAAATCCTCTGCATGTGGTAGATGAGTATATTTAGGAAATATTGTCAGCGCAGTTAAATGACCTACAATTTAAATCATAACATAAAAACAGATCCTTAAATATATAATACTTGAGTCACAAAAGCTGAACAACAGAAAGGCATTTTGTTTTTGCCTTTCTCACAGTGTTGTGGTGAGAATCAATCAGATGAGATAATATTTTGACTAAACACTTTGGAAATTGTAAATATATGATGGCATTATTGTTCTTATGCCGGCTTAGGAGGATACCAAGGGGGAAGTTAATGGTGACAGTGTCCCTGTTTCTGTTGCACTTATGTACCTTTCTAAGCTACTCAAGTGATTCTTGTTCTCTTTGGTATTCTTTTTCTTCTCCCCCATGGTGTCCTTCAGGGAGAAAAGGAACGTAGATAAATGAATCCCAGCAGACATGTCCTGACATTTCAGGGAGGGACAGTGTATAATGGTGCCATCCTGCAAAGGCAGGCTGTGTGAGAAAAAGAAATCAAATGATGTGGATTTTAAAATTACAGAATGAATTCATTTGCAGTTTATGAAAGGAAAATGTAGTTTGGATGCAAAGCTGATTAAATTGGATCAAGAAAAATTAGAATTAAATGCAAAAAATAATGCATGCATTTATGGTTTCGATTTTTATATATTCTCAGCTAGTTGAAAATGATGATTCCCACAACAAGCATAACTCAGCTTGTTTCTGCTTACTGAGTATTTTCTACTACCGTATATGTTGATAACATTTCTTCCATTATGTATGTTGTATACCAGAGTTACCGTTACTGTGGGAATCATAATTTGAAATTTTGACTCCTGTGTTTCTGGAATCTTTACAACAAATGTTGCATTAACATATACCCTTTTTTCAGTTCACTTCACCAAAATTAAGCCCATCTGTAGTCAATACTGTTTTAACATGCAAAATAAATACGTTATAAACATACCACAAGATATGGCAATAAAATAATGAGATCAGTATCCATTTTTGCTTTATAGAATTGGCCTTATTGCTTCGTTGTCACATCCCGTACACATTTACTACAAAGAAAGCATTCTCCAATATTGCTGTTCTATTGCTGCCTGCCCTATATACACATGTACCTGCTACTTAAATAGGAGAGCTTTTCAATTCATGGACAATATCCCTTGGTGGTGACCAGGCTTTTATTTTTTTTCTTTTAGTGTAAAAAATGTAGTGTTTTGGAAATGTGCTGTGAAATATTTGGTTTAACTGTGTAGATCCTAGAATAAGGGGATTGATACAGATGAAGTTGTAACCAAGAAACTGGTTATTAAAAATTCATTTACTCCAAATATGGAAAGATGGCACTGTCATTCTTGTGTCACCTGGGCAGCTTGCAGTCTCAGAGACTTCAGAGGACATTGAGATTTGCCTGCAGAGGAATACCCAGTCATAGGGTCTGCTGGGTGGGAATCATATGATATGATCCCCATTCATTCAGTCTTCTCTCTTTTGACTGTAGGAGTGCCAGCTCTTACTGTGCCAGAGTTTCAGGGACAGGGGCAAGAGTGAAACTTTCTTAGGGGGTCATTTAATAAGGTCATAAATGTAAAGCAAATCACACAATGTCAGACACATAGGAAAAGTCAATGGTTTGTTCTTTGCTGGACAGGAATATCTTGCTTTTAACTTCTGCTCAGGCCCAGGGTCTGGTCACTCTTTAAAGAACATTAGCTTTGCTATTCCTAGGCTGTCCTTTTCCCATCTGTTTTCAGCAGGCATCATTTTTGGGTAACAGTTTCTTTGAATATTACCCAACGATTTTAATCCATAGATTCTCTTGCTTCCCTTTTCCAGATTTTTTCCTATTTTAGGTAGATTGAGGCTTTTCTGAATCTTCCCTCAGCCTTAGTGTTCTACTGTCTTCTTTTTTCATGGACAGTTCACTCTGTTGGGAACATGCCTTTAACATGACTTAAGGGATAGTCTATCCTCACCCTCAGGTTGCAGATGTCTGGATAGTAATCTAGTACTGTAAAACAGTGGGAATTACATTTCCAGGAGAACATATCCCCTACTTTCCCTACCCTTTGTTATCTTTTGTTAGAGCTTTTTTAGTTTCAAATGATAAAAAGCCAAGTAGAACAAATTTAGGCCAAGAAGGGAATTTGCCAGAAGAATATTGGGTTATTTTGTATATTCTTGAAGGAAGTGGGGTCATGTCTGAGCCTCATCAGGCACTGAAGTGTCACCTGGATTCTCCTCTCTGTGTGTTCCCTTTATTCCTCCTGGAAACTGGCTTTCTCACATGATGGATAGAGCCTCATATCCCCTGCTTCTACCACAAGAGAGAGATCAATTACTCTCTTCCTTTAATTCCAATTCTACAAGTCTTGTGAAAGAACAGATTAACCTTATTGGCATCAGGGGTTCACTGGACAGAGGGCTAAGGTGTTGTAAGCACATAAGGACCTCTGGAGGCATACTCCATTAGAGCTCCTCCCAGAGAAGGGTGCGATCACAGGAGCCAGGCAGTTACCCTTATTACTTTTTGCTAACTTGCTGTTCAATGGGGGGCCAGTGGAGCTGCAGTATGCCCCCTGTTGCTTCCTAGAGATGCAGAGTGTGGAAAGGATTCTCTATTTAATAAATGGTATTGGGAAAACTGGCCACCCACATGCAGAAAACTGAAACTGGACCCATTCCTTACACCTTATACAAAAATTAACTCAAGATGGATCAAAGACTTAAACATAAGACCTAAAACCATAAAAACCCTAGAAGAAAACCTAGGCAATATCAGTCAGGACATAGGCATGGGCAAAGACTTCATCACTAAAACACCAAAAGCAATGGCAACAAAAGCCAAAATTGACAAATGGGATCTAATTAAAGAGCTTCTGCACAGCAAAAGAAACTATCATCAGAGTGAACAGGCAGCCTACAGGATGGGAGAAAAATTTTGCAATCTATCCATCTGACAAAGAGCTAATATC
>CAUYLG010065398.1:0-10516 GCA_963573385.1 Cacajao melanocephalus | reverse complement strand
GCAATTGCATAGCATTTCACAGACTTAAATGAAATATTGGTTGGCTGTTTGTTTGTTATTTTCTTCCCTTATTCCTTCCTGTCTCCGTTGTTAAGCACAATTATTGGCATAAAAGAGGTCTTTAATACCTATTTTTAGATTGCATTTCAGCCTGGGCAATAGAGCAAGACTCCTGTTCTCTCTCCCTCTTTCTCTTCCTCTTTCTTTCTTTCATAAAAAAAAAAAAGTTGAATTCATCTCTTGGAACTATAAATATACTGATAAATATACAGTTGTAAGTTTTTTCTGGCAAACTCCCACAGCCTAGAAAACATAATTTCAGAGATCATATTCTCCAGAAAGTTCCCGATTCCTTCCTTACTGCCAAGATAAGTGACTCCTGGATTCCAGTAAATGCCATTTGCTTACCTATGACTAACTCTTTATACTGAAATTCGCTGTCTGCTCATCACCTCCCACTAGCACAGCCTTGGCACATAAGAAGTGCATGAGAGGCTGGGCGCAGTGGTTTACGCTTGTAATCCCAGCACTTTGGGAGGCCAAGGCAGGTGGATCAGCTGAGGTCAGGAGTTCGAGACAAACCTGACCAACAGGTGAAACCCTATCTCTACTAAAATACAAAATTAGCCAGGCATGGTGGCAGGTGCCTGTAATCCCAGCTACTCAGGAGGCTGAGGCAGGAGAATCGCTTGAATCCAGGAGGCAGAGGTTGCAATAAGTCGAGATCACACCACTGCACTCCAGCCTGGGTGACAGAGCCAGACTCAGTCTCAAGAAAAAAGAAAAAGGAAAAAATACATGAGAAATGTGTACTGAATAAACAGAACACTAGATCATCATCTTGTATGCTATTTTTTTCTGAGTCAGTGTCTTTTCTTCTTAATATACCAGATTTAATACTGCAACATTGTACTTCTGCAACCATGCAGCCAATAATTTGCTACCTAAAACAACAGGATATTATAAAATGTTTTCTCTGAAGGAATGTGTTCATTCATGCCTAGAATAAGTTAAATGTATTCTTTGAGAGATTCTGCCTTGGTACAGGTCAAGAGGGAAGATGAATCCGAGCATAAGAACCTGTGGTTCCTGGTAGCTAAGAAGGTAAAACATGTTCTTTCTTTTTCTTTTCTCTGAAAACCTTCACAAAGCTTTTAAGCAGTTGTTAAGTCTACACAAAAGCATCTTAGAGCATCTCCTATGCAAAAACAGGAGGCTTTTTCTGCCTTTCCTCTTCATTATTGTTTAAAGATTTTCCTAGAAAGCCAGAGAAAAACATTACTATGGTCTATGGTAAATAGAGTTCAGATAACGGAGGAGCCGCTAAAAATTAGGAGGGTTGGCTGCGCGTGGTGGTTCATGCCTGCACTTTGAGAGGCTGAGGCGGGTGGATCATGAGGTCAGGAGATCGAGACCATCCTGGCTAACATGGTGAAACCCCAACTCTACTAAAAAATGCAAAAAAATTAGGTGGACATAGTGGCATGTGCCTGTAGACCCAGCTAATCGGGAAGCTGAGGCAGGAGAATCGCTTGAACCTGGGAGGTGGAGGTTGCAGTGAACTGAGATCGCGCCACTGCACTCCAGCCTGGTGACAGAGCAAGACTCCCTCAAAAAAAAAAAAAAAATTAGGGGGGGAGGTGAAAAAAAAATTAGGAGGGTTTGTTCTCACCCTGTATTCGTCCAGCCTATGCTCAGAGATCTAACCTACAAAGTCACCGTGTTCCAAAAAGTTGCACTCCTCAGTGCACACATGTGGGAGGCAAGCCCACACCTCTAACAGGGACAACTCTGATCTCCTGTGAACCAACAGCCTGGTGCCAGCCCCTAGGTTAGTATGCTCAGAGCTGGGTAGTGCCACTCACCCCAAGAACCCCCCACCTGCAGTTACAAGAACCTACAGGAGGCATACCATCTCCAGAGAGTTCTCCTCACTGTTCATTATCAGAATGATCAGGCCAGGAGTGGTGGTTCATGCCTGTAATCCCAGCACTTTGGGAGGCTGAGGCAGGCAGATCACTTGAGGCCAGGAGTTTTGAGACCAGCCTGGCCAACATGGCGAAATCCCATCTCTACCAAAAATACAAAAATTAGCTGGGCGTAGTGGTACGTGCCTATAATCCCAGCTAGTGGGGAAGCTGAGGCAGGAGAATCGCTTGAACCTAGGAGGCGGAGGTTGCAATGAGCCGAGATTGCACCACTGCACTCCAGCCTGGGCGACAGACTGAGACCCTGTCTAAAAAAAAAAAATGTTCAAACACACAGACCTGGAAAAAGAACATTACAATGGAAAAAAAAAAAAAAAAAGACTATTACTATGAACTCCCCTAGACCCACATCCCCCCAAGATTCAATTGTTGTTTACATTTCGCCATTTAAAGTAGCTTACATACTAAAGGAATACTATTATAAATACATCATCATAACACAAGATATCCCAGCATGCATCTCCCAAAATAAGAATATTATCCTTTATGCTGCAATACCATTATCCCATCTAACAAAATTCACATTAATTCCCTAATATTAACAAATACTCAGTCCAGATACTATCCTGCCATCACCAATTGCCAACAGCACAGCCCCCTTTTGAGTACCTGTACAAAAGGTGCCATCGTTGGGAATGAATGTCTTGTTGTTGTTTGTGGCTCGATATCCTTCCAGGCAAATGCAATAGAAGCCCCCGGGGGTGTTGTGGCAAGATGTGTGGTTCCCACAGACAACAGCGGCTCCAAACTGGCACTCGTTTTTATCTGTTGACACATAGACAAGGCGCTGGAAGAGCTATCAGTCCACACCGACTTCAACAGCCCAGACTGTACTCCCATGCTATGGGCTGGGGAACCGATGTTCTGTGACCACACCTTAGTGATCTATTTCTCCAGCCTCTTCTCCTTTCACGATGCTTCCCAGACTATAGGACCTGGGCCCCTCATAGTTACGTGCCAGAAGTGTATGAAACCCCAAGAGAAATACAACACCTCAATCTGGCAATCTGTCTGATTTGAAAATTGGGGAAGAGGGTTCTCTTTGAACTTTTCCAAGCTTAAAAAGATCTTTTCAGAGGCCTGCGGAAACAAACCAGCAGAATCTCACTTTTCCAGTTCAGCCTTTTTCATGGTTTTTCATGAAAGCCAGGGTAGGCTGATTTTACAGCCAGAGATTAACTGGAAAATTTGTTCTTTCTGAGCTACCAGGAAACACAATGGAATTAGTGCTGCAGCCTCATCCGGGAGCAGGGCTAATGCGGGAGCAGGAACAGCTCATGCTAATGGTCAATGACCCGTGTGAATAATGTTAGTCCCTCAGTGCGGGGGCCTGGAACATGGGTGCTCCGTGAGTCCCTTGTTTTGAGATGGAGTTTCGCTTTTTTTGCCCAGGCTGGAGTGCAGTGGCTCAATCTAGGCTCACCACGACCTCCGCCTCCCAGGTTCAAGTGATTCTCCTGCCTCAGCCTCCCGAGTAGCTGGAATCACAGGCATGCGCCACTACGCTCAGCTAATTTTGAATTTTTAGTAGAGACAGGGTTTCTCCATGTTGGTCAGGCTGGTCTTGAACTCCCGACCTCAGGTGATCCGCTCACTTCAGCCTTCCACAGTGCTACGATTACAGGCGTGAGCCACTGTGCCCGGCTTGGAGTGTTTTTAATTCAATAATATAACACTGAAAGATGTAAAATGAAAGTAAATCTCCCTCTCATCTCTGCCCCCTAGCTCAGGGCTCAGCAAACTTTTCCTTACAATATCTGTTGCAATGGCTTACCTGTGCTCATGGGCACGAAAGCAGCCGTAGACAACAGGTAAACTTCCAAGCAAGGCTGTGTTCCAATAAAACTCCACCCACAGAAACAGGCAGCAGGGCGAATTTGGCCTGTGGACATTGTTTCCTGACTCTGCTTAAGCCTCTAACTTAAGAGGAAACTCCTGTGACCAAATTGTTTCTGCATCCTTTTAGAGGTGATCTACCCAGTTAGCTTTTTTTGAGAGAAAAATCATCAACTTATAAATCTGTAGCATTTTTGTTTGTTTGTTACTTCATGTTTTATTTCACCACTGGGCCCCTCAAATTTGTTTAATGGCCTCTCACAACTGCACGCAATTCCTGCTCACCCAAAAGTACCCTCCAGAAGATCTGGGTTTCTTTTTTCGTTTTTCTCTTACAGTCATCTGTCACATAATGATGGGGATATGTACTGAGGATTATGTCATTAGGCAAGTTCATCATTGTGGGAACATCATAGGGTGTATTCACACAAACCCATATGATACAACCAACTGCACACTTAGGTTATATGGTATACTCTATTGCTCCCAGGCTAGAAACCTGTACAGCATGTTACTGTACTGAATACTGTAGGCAACTGTAACACAGTGGGAAGTATTTGTGTATCTAAATATATCTAAACATAGAAATGGTACAGTAAAAGTACAGTATGAAATATAAAAAAGATACACCTCTAGAAAGCATTTACCAGGAAATGGAGCTTGGGGGACTGAAGTTGCTCTAGGTAAGTCATTGAGTGAGTGGTAAGTGAATATGAAGGCCTAGAAGATTAGGATACACGAGTGTAGACTTTCATTTTTATATAGAGGCAGAGTCTACCTCTGTCATCCAGGTTAAAGTGCAATGGCATGATCATAGCTCACTGCAGCCTTGAACTCCTGAGCTCAAGCAATCCTCCTGCCTCAGCCTCCCAAAGTGCTGGGATTACAGGCATAAGCCACCACATCCAGCTTTTTACAAGCTTTTTTCTTCTGTTATTATTCTTATTGTTATTATTATTTTGTAAACAGGGTCTTGCTTCATCACCAAGGCTGGAGTGCGGTGGTATGATCATAGCTCACTGAAGCCTCAACCTCCTGGGCTCAAGGGATCCTCCTGCCTCAACTTTCTGAATAGCTAGGACCACAGGTGCATGCCACCACACCAGCCTGATTTTTTAATTTGAAAAAAAATACATTGTTTTTACTTTTGTAAACTTTCTTGTTAAAAGCTAAGGCACAGGCCAGGCAGAGTGACTCATGTCTGTAATCTCAGCACTTTGGGAGGCCAAGGCAGGTGGATTACTTGAGCCCAAGAGTTCAAGAACAGCCTGGGCAACACAGTGAGACCTCATCTCTGCAAAAAATAAACAAAATTAGCCTGGTGTGGTGGTGTGCCTCTATAGTCTCAGCTACTTGGGAGGCTGAGGTGGAAGGATCAATTGAGCCCAGGAGGCCAAGGCTATAGTGGGCCAAGATCACACCACTGCACTCCAACCTAGATGACAAAGTGAGACCCTGGCTCAAAAAAAAAAAAAAATCCTAAGAAACACACACACACACAAACAATAGCTTAGGCCTACACAGGGTCAGGATCATCAATATCACTATCTTCCGCTTCCGCATCTTGTTCCACTGGAAGATCTTCAAAGGCAAGAACACACACATGGAGCTATCATCTCCTATGATAACAACGCCTTCTTCTCTTCTGGAATACATTCTGAAGGACCTGCCTGAGGCTGTTTAATAGTTAACTTTTTTTAATAAGTAGAAGGAGTACACTCTAAAATAATGATAAAAACATATATCATAGTAAATACATAATCTAGTAATATAATCATTTATTATCATTTTCAAGTATTATGTCCTGTACTTTTTTTTTTGCGAGAAAGAGAGTTTCACACTCGGTTGCGCAGGCTAGAGTGCAATGGTGCAATCTAAGCTCACTGCAACCTCTGCCTCCTGGGTTCAAACAATTCTCCTGTCTCAGCCTCCCAAGTAGCTGAGATTACAGGAACCTGCCACCACACCCGGCTAATTTTTGTATTTTTAGTAGAGATGGGGTTTCACCATGTTGGACAGGCTGGTCTTGAACTCCTGACCTCAGGTGATCCTCCCGCCTTGGCCTCCCAAAGTGCTAGGATTATAGGCATGAGCCACCATGCCTGGCCTACATACTATGCATTATTGTATGTGCTATACTTTTATACAACTGGCAGCACTGTAGGTTTGCTTACACTAGCATCACTACAAACACATAATGCATTGTGCTGTAACATTAGGACAGCCACGACATCTCTAGGTCATAGGAATTTTTCAGCTCCATTATATAATTTTTATGAGGCCACCATTGTATATTCGGTCCATCGTTAACCAAAACATGATTATATGGCGTGTGACTATACTACCTTTTTAAAATTTAATTGGCTTTGGAACATGATTCATCATATTAAAACTATCAGTGGGGCCAGGTGCAGTAGCTCACACCTGTAATCCCAGCACTTTGGGAGGCCAAGGCAGGCAGATCACTTGAGCCCAGGAGTTCAAGACCAGCCTAGGCCACATGGCAAAACCCCATCTCTATAAAAGGAAAATACAGAAAAATTAGCTGGGCATGGTGGTGTGTGCCTATAGTTCCAGATACTCAGGAGCTGAGGCAGGAAGATCACTTGAGCCTGGGAGGTCGAGGCTGCAGTGAACCGTGGTCACACCACTGCACTCCAGCCTGGGTGACAGAGTGAGACCCTGACTGAGAGGAAAACAAACAAACAAAAATCTATCTTTGGGAAGATTTGCAAAAGAGCTTAGAGGGACAGAGCAGACTCTCAAGCCATAGTTAGGCCAAGTGTCCATCCCAGGTTACAGAACACTGTCCCGTGGTTTCAGAAACAAGTTTGGCTATCCATAAAATGGAATATTCCTGTCCTTTGCTGTTGTTTTTGAAACACAACTCCTCTATGGACCTCACCAAAAGACACATTTTGGTTTGTAGAGGAGTCTAGAATTCTCAAGATCCTAGGCTTAATACCATGTTGTAGCACCTCTGGCACATGTATAACCTCACCTGCGATCTATGCATGGCACAGTCTCAGCAGGCCAAGCATTGGGATATGCAGTGCCTAGGGTTTGGGAGCAGTACCACATAAATTAATAAAGCCCCCTCCACCCATTAAGAGGAGTTTCTTTGTTCAAAAATCAAAGGGCAAGGCCAGGCTCGGTGGCTCATGCCTGATATCCCAGCACTTTGGGAGGCCAAGGCAGGGGATCACTTGAAGTCGGGAGTTTGAGACCAGCCTGATCAACATGGTGAAACCCCATCTCTACTAAAAATACAAAATTTAGCTGGGCGTGGTGGTGCGTGCCTGTAATCCCAGCTACTCAGGAGGCTGACACAGGAGAATTGCTTGAACACGGGAGGTGGAGGTCGCAGTGAACTGATATCACTCCATTGCACTCCAGCCTGGGCCACAGAGGGAGACTCCATCTAAAAAAAACAAAAATAAGTCAAAGGGCAGACAAGAATGTAGCTAGCATCCATGGGAGGAGGAATTCCTTTGGGAAAGGAAAAAGAAGTTTGTCCATTCTTCTCAACTTCATTTCTATCTCACTGCTAGCAAGTGCAGGTGAGGAGTGGGAGGGTGCGTGGCATTAGGAGAAATTCCCCCTGGAGCCTCAGAGTGCAGGGCAGCCAAACTTCTCCTGGGTAGAACCCTAAAAAACAAGAGTCAAAGAAGGCTTAACTCCAGCCCGCAGAATGGACAATGGTGAGTGACTGTAAAGGTGTCTGCAAAGTGAAAGGTGACTTTCTGAAGACAAGACAAAATTGGGTTTTTTTGGTGGTGGGTTTTTTTTTCTTTTTTCTATTTTTAGGAGATGGGGTCTTGTTCTGTCGCCCAGGCTGAAATGCAATGGTGGCCAGGCACAGTGACTCACACCTATAATCCCAGCACTTTAGGAAGCTGAGGCCGGAGGATCACTTAAGCATAGGAGTTCAAGACCAGCCCAGGCAATGTAGTGAGACCCTGTATCTACCAAAAAATGAAGAAAAGGAAGAAAAGGAAAAGGAGGAGGAGGAGAAAGAGAAGGAGGGGGGGAAGAAGGAGAAGAGAAGGAGGAGGGGGAAGTCGGAGAAGGAGAAGAGGAAGGAGAAGGAGAAGAGGAAGAAGAGGAAGAAGAAAGGGAACAAGAGGAAGAAAGAAGGAAGGAGGGAAGGGAGAAAGAGAGGAAAAGAGGGAGGGAAAGAGAAAAGAAAGAAAGAAAGAAAGAAGGAAGGAAAGAAAGAAAGAAAGAAGGAAAGAAAGAAAGAAAAGAAAGAAAAGAAAGAAAACGGACGGAAGGAAGGAAAGAGAAAGAGAAAGAGAAAAGAAAAGAGAGAAAGAGGAAGAGAAGGAGAAAGAAAAACATTAGCTGGGCATGGTGGCAAGGTTGTAGTGAGCTATGATCATGCCACTGCACTCCAGCCTGGGAAACAGAAAGCCCCTGTCTCAAAAAATAAAATAAAGATAATAAATAACTCACTGAAGCTTCAAACTCCTGGGCTCAAGCCATCCTCCTGCCTCAGCCTCCCGAATACCTGGGAGTACAGGTCTGTGCTACCACATGTGGCTAATTTAAAAAAAATTTTTTTTTTTAGAGATGGGGGTCTTGCTGTGCTGCCCAGGCTGGTCTCAAACTTCTGGCCTCCAGTGATCCTCCCACCTCAACCTCCAGAATAGCTGGGATTACAAGCTCAAGCCACCATGCCTGGCTGTTATTTTTCTTTAGGGAGGAAAAAAAAGCACACAAAGATATCACAACAAGGCTGTATATACCATTTTTCCACGACTGTAAGGTAAAACCATCAATATTTTTAATGCATCTAACAAGGTTGCTGGGAGGAAATTGGAAGATTATTGCAACATTTACTATTGTAAAATTGTTGTGAAAGTCTCCCTCTCTCTGGATCAAGCTTGAATCTGGATAGTGTCTGACTGTCATAGCATGGTGGATGTCATAGGGCAAACAATAATGTCAGATGCTTCTAACCTAAAGGGCTTTGAATTCCTTTGAGTCATCTAAGTCCCTAAAAGTATCACAACTACCAAAAATTTGGAGGATGAATTCTGATAGACATAAGACCCAAAGCAACAGTATTTCACCAATTAACCAAAAAGTCCAATAGCAAATTGTTTTGTTTTTCCTCATGGTACTAATATAAAGAGTTTTATATCAAAATAACCAGAGAAATTAAGGAATGCAATATTCACTTGAGTTGCAAAGTTAAATTTAAGACTTAAAACAGATGTCAAATTTGTGTTAGGTCCCAGTGTTTCCAGAGATTCGAGTTCAATGACCTCTAATGTGAGGAATACTACCTTGGAAACACTAGAGAAAGAATGTATCCAAACACTGAAACAAAGACTTATTATAATTGATAAAACTTCTCATAATAAAACTATGTGAACAAAATAACATTTTCCCCAAGGACATCAGCTCTTTAACACAAGAGAATATTGTTTCTTGATTCAACATTTCAACTCAACCCAGGATTCAGAACTTACCAACACACTGAGTCCTCCCGTTGCCCACAAATCCATAGTTGCAAATACAGATCCTCTTCCCTTCTCTTTGCTGGCATGTGGCATGTTCATGGCACGTGGCACAGACATCTAAACCTGAATCACAAATTGTATGTTTCAGAAAAAGAAAAACGCAAGATGAGACACATGTAGTTAGTGGACATTTACAATGGAGAACCAAAATCTGAAGACCAAAATAACACAGGACACACCTAGTCTCATCCTTAAAAACCTTAATAAAGTGTAAAATCCCTTCCTCTGTGTGGCAATCAACGTCTTCTTTTTTTTTTTTTTTTGAGACGTAGTCTCACTCTGTCACTCCAGGCTGGAGTGCAGTGGTACAATCACAGCTCACTGCAGCCTCAACTTCCTGGGAACAGGTGAACCTCCCACCTCAGCCTCCCAAGTAGCTAGGCTGTAGGCACACATCACCACACCTGGCTAATTGTTTTTTTCTGTAGACACAGGGTTTTACCATGTTGCCCAGGCTGGTCTGGAAATCCTGGGCTCTAGCAATCCACCCACCTCGGCCTCCCAAAGTGCTGGGATTACAGGCGTGAGCCACCGCGCTGGGCCACAATCAATGCCCTTAGTGGTCTCACTCCAGACACACTCCTCAGCCTCATTGTTTCCAAGCCCCAACCACACATGGTGCTTGCCAGACAGCAGAGGCTGACTACTCTTTCCCAAACAGAATATCTACTATCCTACTTGCATGCCACAGTCATGATACTCTCTGTACCTAAAATACCTATGCCTTCTTCTCTACCTAGCTAGCACCTATTCGTATTTTGAGACCAGCTTGGGCCGCGCGTGGTGGCTCACGCCTGTAATCCTAGCACTTTGGGAGGCTGAGGCGGGCAGATCACGGGGTTAGGAGTTCGAGACCAACCTGACCAATATGGTGAAACCCCATTGCTACTAAAAATACAAAAATTAGCCGGGCATGGTGGCGCCTGTCATCCCAGCTACTCAGAAGGCTGAGGCAAGAGAATTGCTTGAACCAATAGGCGGAGGTTGTGGTGAGCTGAGATCGTGCCACTGCACTCCAGCCTGGGTGACAGAGAGAGACTCCATCTCAAAAAAAAAAAAAAAGGCCCAGCTTAAATGTCACATTCCCTCTGAGGTCTTCCCCACAACTCCATTTTTTTCTTCCTTTTTTTTTTTTGAGATAGAGTCTGACTCTGTTGTCCAGGT